>BQNB010024749.1:4903-36740 GCA_026074375.1 Tanacetum coccineum
GAACTATGAATTTATAAATTCTCAGATACAAGGAGTTGAACGCTTCTTTTTGTAAGTGACAAATTATAAATAAGTAGGCTTAAGTATATAACATACGTACAAATAAGTTTCTTTTAATCCGTTTGTACAAACAATTCCTTAAACATTATCATTATTACCTTCATCATCTGTTCATTTCAAAATCTGTACCTCACGTGATTAGCAACTCTCTTACAAATTCATAATCATTCCTTGACATAATTCATTCCATGATCTCCGTATTCTAAAAATTCTTTGTTATATTCTGCAACGTAATAACAAGGAAACACACAAGAATCTATACAATGTCAAATGATTTCAATACCACTAGGTATGAAAATTTTGACAAAGACTTGTGATAGCATTCTTATTCGATGTTGACTTTTAAAGGTTAATGAATAACGATTCTTTATGATCAGAGTGGTGCAGCAGAAGCGTGGTAGGCCCATAACCCACAGGTTCCGTAAATCGAAGTATTTCATCCACCAAGGTTCTATTAGGACCTGGAGAAATTCTATTGGCTATCATCAAGAGGTGTGATCTTGAAAATAAGTAGACGTGTCAAAGGGGGTAATTATAATTATGGTGCGCAACATAATTATAAATGCATCACACACGTGGACTTATGACCTTGATTAGCCTAACATAAAAATCAAATTCATGCCAGTACCTACATCTATTCCCAAACAATATCACTATAACTTTCAATTAAATCTCGGGACGAGATTTTTATAAGGGGTGGAGACTATAACAACCCAAGAATTTTCATCAAATGCAAAATAAATCTATTTTACTATAATCACAATTGTACAGGGAAATTTTTTGCTTTATTACATTACTTGCATTGTCAATATCTCAATTTGCATAACTAAGAAGACGAGCTCACGTAACCTACCTATGGCAATCTTGTCTTCATATATGTCAAGAAAACATCATAACATTTCAAGTCAATATCATCATATCCTTTTTACATAGTACATTATTCCTATAATGTACCATTCGCAACGTTATATCAAAACGGGCTCTAAACCGTTATCGTATACCTCTAAACCCTAATCTCATAAAGGGTTAATATCCAAAGTGAATGTACAAGTTACTAAAGCATATGTACAAGTAACATAACATCTCATATGAATATACATTCTCTCCAAAGAAAGGTATAAGTCTTTAATACATAATGTACAAGTCATTAATGCATGATATCCAAAATACCCGTTTTACCTCCGTTTTCCTAAAGAATCTTATACAAACATGTTTTTATCCATTTTAAACCTCAACCAACACTCAAATAAGTTGTAATAACTTATATTACAACCTTATCAATCACATTCCATCATTATTTCATCATCTCATTTCATTTATACGTAAAATGAATCCAAGAAACCCTAAACGTACCTAAATGGATCATTTGACCTGTTTACTCATTTTTGACCATTTTAATCCCGAACAATCAACCAAGAGCTATTGTAAACTCATATCTATCTCTATCTTAGCAATGAACAAAAGATTGAAGCCTAGAAAACCCTAATGAACCCATTACAAGCCCTAATCCAACCCACGGCTTACTCTTTCTATTTCAACCCATTTTAGCTTAAACCACCATTCAAATTTCAATAATATCCTTTATACAATGCCTAACATCAATATTCTATCAACCTTGATCCATTATACACGAATTATAAGCCAAGAAAAGTCAAAGAAACCCTAACGAGCCCTATGAGAACCCACGACCTTATTTACTCAATTTTGACCCATTTTAACTCAAACCACTTACCAACTCTTGATTATAATCCTTAATATGTGTCCTAGAATCAGTAACCAAACATTCCTAATCAAGATTATGCGAAATACAAGCTTGAAAACTCAAGAAAACCCTAACCGAACCATTACATGACCCGCGACCCATTTTCCTTCAAAATTGACCCATTTAATCACCAACCATGTGCAAAAGCACCTCCATGACTCACCCACATGTCTCCTAAGTAGCTTATGCAGCTGCTCCATCCTTCCTTTGGTCCAAATTGAAGCCACATCTCCCTTTTTCTAGCCATAATAGCCGTGGCAGCCTCCAAGGTGTCCAACACCTTCAACCTAGCTTCTAGACCTCCACAACTGATTTTATAGCTTCAACACATCAACATATAGCCCTCACACATGTCTTGATCAGAATCATAAGCTACCTTAACCCTCCTTGCTTCATTCGACTATAAATAGAGGCTTCCATTCTTCATTCAAACTCGCACCCACCTTCCTCTTTCTATAACCCAATTGAGCAACTATTATCTGCTCCTTATGATCCTAGGATCATCTAAGAAGATCATTCAAGCAAATCTTTGAAGCCTTGAAGCCCCAGAGTCGTTATTCTTGGCGTACGAAGCTAAAAGTCCCGATTTTGACCCGTTTCTAAGCTATAAGCTCAAACCCAGGTTCTAGATGTTCTACTTCTGCTCCTACACCCTTATACTGTTCATATGATCCTAAATAAACTCTTGTTAAAGTTTCATAACTCAATTCATGCTCATTTTCCATTTTGATCCAAACTCATCATTTCACCATTTTGATCCAAAACAATACACTCACCTAAACTGCTAATTTATTATTTAGTTTACTTAAACTAAATTTATAGATATTAAATGTTATTATAAACCTATCCTATAGCATGCTTAAATAACTGTTCCAAAAAAGGTGACCACTTGTATGTCGACTTCAATTGAAGTGTCGATCACTGAACTTAAACACGCCGCGCGTTGAACGATTTGTGAAACCCTATATTAGACACCCGTTTTGCATTCACTAACATAACTGAATATCGTTACAACCTCTGAACTATTGGTTAGATTAAACCTTGGCAATTTTATCTTAATATTAATCACGGCAATATAACCTGTAAATATCATATTTGAAATGTAGACCACATAAACGTGCAATGGCAATTCAGACTTGTATTGTAAAGCAATATCCAGCAAAAGGGATATATATCGAGAACCTTGTCTTATCTGAAATTAAAACTCAAAAGCAGGCTGAATATGTCATATTTATCAAAGTAATAACTATAAGGGTGCATTTAAAAGTCACTTTTGTCAAAGAACAAGGTTTACTTGTGTATAGTTTATTAAAAAACTTAAAGGACCAAACTCGTAAAAAGTGCTAAACTCTAGAGGGTGTATTTTGCCAAACATTTCAAACTCAAAAGGGACTAAAATGTACATCAAGAAAAAGTATAAAACAAGTAAACGAGACAATAATAAAACAAAACGCGCAGACATAACTATATAATACCGCTTTGACGTGCCTTAACATCTTCCAGAAATTGACCACCTCAAACACATAAAACGAGAATTATAATCGTACCACAATACTAGGAAGAGCTTCAATTCAAGAGTCTTCATCTGGTAGTACGAAATCTGACTGAGTTAGGAAGGGTTTACAATTTAAAGTGCCCTACACCTCAAACGTGTACTAGAATGACTTAACGAATTATGATGGCTCATGGCCGAACGGATGATACAATAATTGTCCAAAGCTCTCAATCGAGATCATTAACCTCCAGACATCTTAAAACACTATAGTTCTAGATTACAATCTACGTCAAAGAACAATACATATTTAGCTCAGGTGCGTGACGTAGCTGTTTACGTTCAGTATTGCTATATCAACCTCCTGGGTTAAGATTTGTCGATCACGTTCGTCAGCTTTATTAGTTGGATATATTTATTACAACTAACCAAACAGGTAAAGGATTCCATAGACATCTGACATTTACTCTTTACATTGTTATATATAAAAACCTGTCGCAAGGGGGATACATGCTTGTTACAAACACTATTCAATAGCTCACAATTAACTTTATAACAATGTGATCTGCATTTTAAAAAGACTTAATGAGTTCACAAGCCACACATTTAAACTCTTTAATGTTTCTTTATAAACCCGATTAAGTGGATAACATGCAATAAACTTTACGAAATACAAGTAATTCTTTACAGAAGTAATATGGCTTTCCTGGAATATACCATGTACGCATTAATCCGTCTAAGTTTTAATCGTTTATGCGCACAATAAGTCCTTTATATTATCTTTGGTCGCCATATAATTCACACTTCTCCGGGAGAGACGCGAATACACTCGTGATACGATCTAGATCGAGATTGACCTGAATCCTGTTTTGTGTAGCCTAAAGGTAACCAAACAGACTATATTTGAACTTTCTTATGTTATATCACCCAGGCTCAAGTACCTACACTATAATATATACTAATCAAATATCTATACCTACTAAATATAATACCTAGATAATATACATAAATAGCTATTATCACTAGTATATATATATATATATATATAAATAAATATATATATATATATATATATAAATATATAATATATACTATAATATCTAACATCACTGATCTATTGGGTATCTCTATAACACTCAGACAGTTATGTGTCCAAATTGAGCTTAACCAAACAAGACCAATTACCAACAGACCATAGCAAGACAATAACATCAGAAAAACACCAATGTTACTCCATAGATGAACATTGCTTCAGTTGCGACATTATTACACAAATAACGCAGAACATCGGGTCCATTACAAGTGACCTCAACAGAATCCATAAACTCTTCCATTTTATCATCAAATAATATGTGTTTGTACAATAATTACAACTAGGACTAGTATTCAATACTGTTTAATCAAACCTATGAATTTCACTCAACCTTCTGTCCGCACTGACTTATTTCTATAGCATGCTATCCTATCTATCTCAGGTTACTTGCGAAGCAATATATGGCAACGTGAGCCACGCCCATTTGGACTATGAAGATGGTTGAAACTGTTAGTCATTCAACACAAGTGCTGTAATTTTAGATTTTGGGACGCGTGCAATTATAGTAAAACACGCGGATTATTAATGAATGGAAAACTAAAATTTTTCCAGCGCAACTTTCTTTTTTAAGTCAATTTCTAATTAGACATTGTTGACATCTATGAAGCAATACCCTAGATTAGCTTCATTGCTCGCTATATTAGAACAACACTGGGGTCTTTACACATAATCGCAAACTTTGTGCTTCAAGTATCATCTTTCTGTCTTTAGTCCCTGATTATAATGAATGATAACTAAATTTTTCCAACAACGTCTCTTTTTAAGTCATTTTCTATGATTATGATTGTTGTATCTATGAAGTAATACTCTAGATTAGCTTCAGCTGCTATATTGTAAAAATGGGGGTGTTACACATAAGCAATCTTGATCTTCAAGTAATCTTTGTCTTTATCCATCCAGCAGTTGTAACTTTATCAACAGTTGTAACTCATGAACTAGCAGTATTAACTTTGTTGAAGAAAGCAGTAACTCAGCAGTACTAACTGAACACAAGCAGCATTAACTACTTAGAATATTTCTTCATACTCCATCAGCAGTACTATGTTTACTTCTAGCAGTACTAAGTTACACTAACAGTTGTAAGTTATACACTAGCAATAGTAATGTTTGTCTTCAACTCTGAACAATCTTAACTTCTACTAACAGTAGTAACTTTACACTAATAGTAGTAACTAGCAGTAGTAACTTTATACTACCAGTACTAACTACTTAGCATAATATCCATTAGAACTACTGAACAACACTAAGTTAACTTGACAGTACTAATATATACCCAAGCAGTAGTAATTCCATGAAGCCTTTTAATCCCAACAATCCTCCCCTAAACTTGATATTCATCTTCTGAATCTTTAAGATTCTTCTTTAAAAGTCTTCATCAGCATCAGAAGGATTCATTCAAACACATCATCTACCTCTTTTTAGTTTTAGCATAAGCTTGAGAAGTTGATAGCACATTTCATTAAAGTAGTCAGCTTGAAGTTTTCTGTTAAGCATTTTTGTGATGGTTATTGGTGTTAGGGGATATATTTTCTCAACCAGCATAAAGATATGTACATTTCTAAATCTCACAAAGTGAACTCCACATGAATCAAACAGCTTCCAAATAGTCACTGTAAATCCTTGCAGATTTCTCCATACTTTACTTTTTATGTTTGGTTCAAACATGACCTTCAAATCTTCCCATAACACTCTTTCAAATTCATCTTTAGGCCTTGTATCACCATGCTTTGTTTTGACCAACTTCCAGAGAGTTTCCAAGTCTTCTTTGTTAATACCTTGAAGCATCATAATCATTAAAGAATATCTCTTTGAGCTTCCATCAGCTCTTATCAACTGGAAGTGTCCAAAGATGCCTTCTTTAACAATCTTATACTCAACAATCATTGGAGGTTTGCTTACTAGTGGTATAGCATCAATTGGCATGTCATCTTCTTTGACTATCTCCATGTGCTTTTTCACTTCAGCTTTATCATCTTCTTCAACCTATTCATGCTCATTAATCTTTTGCTTCTTTGAATTGTCAGATTCAAGCACATCTCCTGCTCTTTTAGTACTGCTTTCTTGTATAATTTCTGCCTTTTTGGAACTGCTTTCATCTTTCTTTCCACTGCTTTCTTGAGCTTCAGAATTCATATCCATAAAAGAATTTACCCTCTTCATCTCTTTTTCAAACAGCTTTTGGATTTCTTTATAGCTTCTTCCTTTTAGCTGATTGTGTTTGTATCCACCCATATGCTTAAGATAGGTAGACATTTGACTTCTTTTCTGTGTCTTGGTAGGAGGTTTGTTTCTTTTTTCAACCTCTCTTTTTCTTGTAAAGAATTTTCTTCTCTTTTCCAAGAATTCCATAAACAACTTTGCCTTCTCTGCATCTGTCAACTCCTCTCTCTCTCTTGTTTGGAGTTTCTCAGCTAGCAATCTATCAGCCTCCATCATAGCTTGTGTATTTTACCATGATTCAATCAATTCTATGTTGGCTTCTTCTTCCTTTTGCTTTCTAAGCCTCTCTTCTTTAGCTATCTCTGCTTGTATATCAACATCCAATTATCTAGCAAGCTCTTTATCAGCTGTAATTTGATCTTTCTTTTTCAAAGGTTTTTTAGGCTCAATCATTATTGCCTTGCCTTTGTCTTTGCTAGTTGGTGGTTGAGCTATTGTTTTCCTTTTGTTTTCTCACTTGGCTCTTGTATAACCACTCTTTTTGTCTTAGGCCTTATGACAGTAGCAGTAGTAACTGTAGTAGCAGCAATTGGAGTTGTTGTACTCTTCTCTGGCTCTTACATCACAACCTTAGATTTTGCACCATTCAATCCAGCCAATGTTTGAGCTAAGGTAATCTCTACTTCAGTTATAACAGGTAGTGACACAGCAGTAGAGGGAGCAGCACTAGTTTTAATCTCAGCAGTAGAAACAACTTCAGAAGTACTAACTAGAATTGTAATACCAGCAGTAGTAAGTATTTCACCAGCACTAACCTCTTTAGGAATCACATCATGCTCTTTTTCAATCATATATGTGTCAGCAAAAACTTTATCACCAACAAAAGCATCTGTATCAAACAATTCTCCATCATCTGACCTCCCCTGATTTTCATTAACCAATGTAATATTTACATCTTGATCAATATCTGCTATGTTCCTCCCTTTTTTGGATGGATCCTCCTGATCACCCAAACTATCTTTATCCTCAGAGGATTCAACCCTCCTAGATGCACCAACCTTCCTTAATCTCATTAATCCTGCAGATCTTGACCTTCTCTTTCTTTCTAGCTTCTGGACTCTTTTCTTTAAAGTGGCAATCTCCTTTGCCTGAGCAGTCTTTGCTTTTTCTAGGTCAAGAACTTGTTTTTGTAAGCTGGTACAGAAAACCATGAATTCACTAAGTTGAAAACTATCCTCACCACTAGGTAGTGGATCATTAGAAGGTGTTGGCACATGTTCCTCAACAGGAATCTCATTAATAGGTGAAGGAACTTCAGTGTCTTGCCTTTGTTTTCTCCTTGGCTTTTGCTTCTTCTGGGGTTTCGAAGTAGATGGTTGAATATCAATTGGTGTTTGATTAGAATCAGTTGGATGGTCTGAATCCTCACCTACTTCTTTAGAAGCTTGAACCATCATAGTATCAAACAGGGGTGTCACTCTCCCAGAAAAGTCTTTTCCTTATCTTTTTATATTGGCAAAGATTTTATTTGTATGTGAGGGGTTAACATAAGTCTTCTTGTGATGTGACATATCACCAAGCTACTGATTGATAAATACTTGTACAAATCGTGGATACATCATAAACTTAACCCCTCCCTCTAAATGCTTCACCATTGCATCAAAAATTACCTTAGGAAAAAATTAAACTTTTGGTTGTTGGCTAGACATATAATAACAGATGCCATAGTGCTACTGAATTCATTCCAAGCAGTAGTTTTAGCACTAATACATTGCAGAATGGTGTGAATTAAGAATTTCCATTGGGGAGAAAAGAAAGCTTTGTAAAAAGTTTTAACCTTTTAGAAGGTTTTTCATACCCTATTCTAGCTAATACTTCAAAAATAGTATCATTTGATAAGTATTCAGTACCTTCAGCATCATCAAAGTGAATATCACTTCTTATACTTTCCTCCGTGATGATCACCTTCTGCTTGTCAACTAGGGCTTGTATCTGATCGTGACCATTATCCTTCTTCACCTTCGCAGTAGCCCAAAACTGTTTAATACATGAAGTATAGACAGTGGGATTCACCGTTAAAGCAAACTTAATAGGTTTAGCATTGAGGAAATCAATAATTTGCTCAAACCCTTTAGATTCTAGCAGGTTTTTCCAAGAATGCGATCATGTTGTGAGTGTCAGGAAACTTTGGGCTCGACATTGTGATGATTTTGATGATTAACGATGAAATTGAGTTAGGGTTTACGGTTAGAGAGTATTTGAATGATTGAAAATAATTTATGAATGATCTAAACCCTTAATTGAAGAAATCGTTTATATTTATGGAAAGTACCCTCAGCAGCATTAACTTAAACTAGCAGCATTAAGTTAAGCCTAACAGTATTAACTAACCCTAATAGTAGAAAGTATGTCTAGCAACATTAACTTATGCCTAACAGCAGTAAATATATACTCAACAGCATAAACAAATACGGGCAGCAGTAATTTAAGCCTAACATCATTAACTTAAGCTTGGCAGCATGAAGTTAAAGTTGAGCAACATTAACATTAAAACACCAGTAATTACCTCAATTACATTCCAAAAAGCATCTCTCAAACTCTCTTTCTGTTTTTAATCTCACAGTGTCTCTTATTTCTTTTTCTCACTAATTCACTCTATCTGTTTTTATCCACACATCTCTCTTTTTGTTTTTCATCTCACCACATCTCTCTATTATTTTTCTCACTTTATTCACACAGATAGGTACAATGTGCCATCAATTCCATTAGTTTCATACTATCCTCCCTACTTCCAAGTGTGTTAACTCTTGAGAGAGGTAGATCATTGGACTTTTAGATGCAGCCTCAAACCTAGTTTGAGCATCTACATCCCCAATATGGTAACTTGGCACCTAGGACCACTACCTGAACCAGTTCTGATAAATGCTAAATTGTATATTGAAATTACCCGGGATTTTGCCAAATAAAAGCCAAGAAAATGCCAAAAGAATAGAAAAAGTGTGCTTTTGTGTCTAATTGTGCAGGAAAGGATTGAAAAGACAAAAAGAAGCAAAAACCAGTCAAAAACCGACAAAGAACGAAAGAGACAAGAACAAGAGTGAAGAAACAGCCAATGATCAAAGCCGTATCAACCCGACACAGCAAGAAAGGCAGTCAAAGGAAGAAATAATAAAGTCAAGGACCAAAGTTGACAAGTCTTCAAAGTTTCAAAAGCTCATTTGAAGTTTTAAAGTTTCAAGGACTAAATTTACCTAAAGAAGAAAGTTGTTTTTGTAAAGAGAAAAGGAAGAAAGAAACAACAAGGGCCGAAATTGTCAAAAATGAAACCTTGTTTTATAACTACAAAGAAGGAAAGCAATCGCAGGGACTAATGTTGCAAACATCTCAAACTTTCAAACAGATAGCCGCGTGTTTGTAACAACCCTAACCACCCAACTACCTTTCCCGCCCTTTTTCTCTAACAAACCCATTTCCCACAAAACCATTCCCCCGCTCCCCTACTCTTTTCAGCTCTATATATTTCCCTCCTCCACCTCACCCAGCCCACGTGGCATAACCTAATTGGTCTAAACACCTCATCACTCCAATCCAACGGCTACAAAAAGAGAAAAAAATGATCAAGGGCTGCGATTGGTTGGATGATTCTAGAATTCCTCATTCCTCCTCTTCCATCCTCTATAAATAGATGCTTAGGGTTCACTTTTAGTTAGTTTTAGTTTTAGTTTTTCAGTTCTTAAGTTTTTTTTCATTTTTAAGCATTTTTCTTTAAGCTTTTTAAAATTCAGTTTCAATTACTTGTACTTTTGTTAATTCTACTTGTACTTCATCATTTTAAGCAATAACATTCAGCTTTCAAGTCTTTTCATTCTTTGATTTCAAATTTAAGTCAATTTTACATCAATAAGCCCTCAATAAGCTCATTTGAGCTTATTACTTTTCATAAGCTCAAATTTAGTTTTAATCCTGTTTTTAATGAATAATTTCCTTTCATCATTTTACATTCTCATGACCCACTTGAGTTCATTTGATCAACTTTTGTGCAGCTTTAAAGAAGTAATAAGCTAATCACTAGCTTATAGAGTTTGGTTAGAGGCTTTGGACGCCAATTAGGTTTATGATTTTGAGCACTCACTTACATGAGTGGCCTATGTTCTGTGTCTCCAAAAAATTCAGGTTTTACTTTTTTGATTTTATTTTAGCATTTTAAAAAAAAATGTCATTTCATTTAGCGTGTTCATGTGTGATCAAATTGTTATTCCTGTTCATTTTGCTTATGATTAGACTATAGATAATGTAGGTGTTAAAACGCTTAGTCAAAATTCATTTTTTTAGGTTTCATAAATTTTACAAATTCTGTCAAATTTTAGGTAATAGCTAGAAGAGGAAACTTGCTAATTTTTCAATAAGCTGAGATTTTAGTTTTCAAGTAGCTCTATTAGGTCAATTTGGTAGGAGTAGATAAAAAGATTTAGGAGTTTTAGTTTTTAAATAAGTTCTTAAGTGCAATTTAATTTTGACTGTCACAATTAAAAGGTGTGTTTGGATTAGGTGGTTTGACTCCAAAAGTCAACCAAAATTCCTTCATTTCTTCTGACATTTGAGTATGTCCATAGGAAACAAGTTTAGAAACAGGTTTTAAGCTTAGTTTAGTAGAAGATTAAAATTTAGAGTGTTAAAATTCTTTACTCTGCACCAGGGCAGTTTGAGAATGTTGATGTTTTTATAGGATTAAAGTAAATCATTGGCAATTATCGGGTTAACTTTGTGATTAGTGCTAATTTAGTAATATGTGTAAGTAGGATTTAAGAGGATTTCAGTTCAAAATTAGCCTGCATTGGAATACTAATTCCAATGCATCAGCAAATGACGAAGCAATTAGCAAAACCTTTGCTTCTTTCATCTTAATTTTCTTGCTAATCTTGTTAATAACTTTGGGGGGTCTATTTCTTTTATAAATCATTGGAGCTCACATTTAAGCATCACATAGTATCTTTTGCTTTTTATTTTCAATCAAAATAATAAGCTCAAAATAAGCCAAGATCCAAAAAGTTAGTAAACAAGCCTGTCTGTAACAGCTATTGATTATTTTCTTATTTTCTGGCTTATTCTTTTGTTAAAGTTAGAAGTCCTTTTATTAAAGTTGTAGAGATTCCAAGCTCCTTAATAAGTTTGTAGTTTTGAGTTTTGTTCTGAAAAGGCACTTTTTAATAAAGCCAAAAATAAGCACAAGTCGTAGGTTGTTTGTAATTTTCTAGTAGTCAAAGTGTTAACCGTTTTCTTCTAAGTGTAAATTTTTCATATTTTGTTTCCCGCCTACCTTCTCTTTCTCTCTTTACACTATTACCCTGTCTTTCTTAGATATAATAATATAGATTTATTTTTAGAAAAAATTTAGTTTTATTAAAAATTAGGTTTGACTTTATTTGGACATATTAGAGTACAATTAGTTAATAAAAATTAGGGCTTTTGTTTCATTGATTTTTGCAACCCAATTTATCATCTTAAAACATTTTTCTATATTTTTTCCAATTAAATTTGGTCATTTTCTAGAATTAAAATAGATTTTAAGTTTAATTCCTTTTTCTTAGAAAAAAATCATAAAAATTCAAAAATATAAAAAATTCTAATTCTTTTTCCTAAACAATTTTCATTTTAAATTTTTGTTTTTTAGGATATAAAATTTGTTTAAAAATTCGTGCCTCTTAGTTTTTAAATTTCAATTTTAGCTCGCGTTTTTACGTTTTATGCATTTAAATTTCGTGCTATTTCATCGTTTTTAGTTTGTGCTATTAAATTTTGTAGTGTAATCAATCAATTCAAAAGTCTTTTATCATTCTTAACTCGAATCCGAATTATTCTAAAATTCTCAATTCACGATTTCGTTGGGACACGACCCGAGAAAAAGTACTTCCCGGATAAAAATATACAAATTGTGTTTTCTTTAGTGAGATTTTTACCTTATATTTCTCTTGGTTGAGAAGTATTTTGGCAAAGAATTCTTACGAGATTAATATAATACGTGTATATAAATTTGACTACATCAAGTTCCCTAAGGACTTACCTCATTAAGTGTTGCTATGAATTGGGTCTTATTTTATGTTACCACTGTCCTGCTTTGCTTCTAAGCTAAAAGCAGTAGTGGCAGCCCTTTCCATTCTGTTGCCCAACTCCTTATAGACAGCCTCATCACCAACCTTTATAGGGGGACCACCAGACTGAGGTATCTTAGTGTCCCGACCTCTTTTGATTTGCCTAAATGTCTGACTTTTCACATTATTAGCCTCCCCTCAAACAATACTTTAGGGATGAATCACTTAAGACCAGGCACTCAATATGCTTAACCTGCACTTGTTAGTCCAAAACCAAGATTACACAATCCAAAGTATTTTCTTGTTTAATATTTTAAATTATGACTAACAATATTAACAGTTTTAATTAGCAGTTTTAGGTATAACTAGTAGTACTAATTATACTTAGCAGTATTAACATTTGCCTTAATAGTTTTAACTTTGTCTTCAATAATTATACAACAACATGCCTCTATTCATCATAAGCACATTAGAAAATACTAGATAGACATGTGGAAATTCATGAGGATCCATATTAATACATAACCCATGAATAAAAATTAATAACTGTTAAGTCTTAAAGATTGAGTAAACCAATGCTAGCAATTAGAAAATTGAACCTGCTAACATCAAAAGCTTTGGTGAGAAGATCTGCAACATTTTGGTATGTGTGAATCTTGATCACTTGAATCAACTTCTTCTTATAAGAATCTCTGATGAAATGGTGCCTTATCTCTATGTGCTTGGTTTTAGAGTGAAATACTGGATTCTTCACAATACAAATGGTGCTTTCATTGTAAATGTAAATCTTGGTGTTCATGAAATTGAATCCATAGTTAAGCATATGATTTTGGATCCATAACATCTGTCTATAGCAGTTAGCAGCAGCAACATACTCTGCTTCAGTTATTGAATTAGCAACTATAGTCTGTTTCTTACATTGCCATGAAATCAACCTTTTGCCAAGAAATTGACAACCACATATTGTGTATTTCTTGTCAAGGCTAGCTCCAACATAATCACTATCAGTAAAAGCTTCCAAGTCAAATGGTGAATCTCTAGGGTACCAAAGGCCCAATTTAGGTTGACCTTTTAAATATCTAAAGATTCTCTTCACAACATGAAGATGTGAAGTCTTTGGAGTAACTTGGAACCTTGCACAAGCACAAATATCTAAAGATACATCAATGAGCCAATCATTGATCTGTACAAATGAACATCAACTTCTTCAGCCTCTTCATCCTTGATTAATGCTTTGTTAGGCTCCATAGGAGTGCTTGTTGTCTTTATTGTGGTAAAATCAAACTTTTTCAAAATCTCAGCCACATATTTGTCTTGGCTAATAAAAATTTCATCATGCTTCTGTTGAACTTGAAGTCCCAAAAAGAAAGTAAGTTCTCTCATAGAACTCATTTGGAACTTATCATGCATTAGCTTTTCAAATTCAGTACTCATGTCTTTTTTTGTTGACCCAAAGATGATATCATCAACATAAACCTGTACTAGTAGGATATCATCTTTATGTCTTTTAATGAATAATGTTTTATCAATTTGACTCCTGTGAAAACCATTGTTCGGCAAATAAGTTAACAATGTCTTATACCATGCTCTTGGGGCCTGATGTAGTCCATAGAGAGCCTTTTCGAACTTGTAGACTTTATCTGGAAAGGTTGGATCTTCAAAACCAGGAGGTTGACAGACATATACCTCCTTTTCTATCTTTCCATATAGAAAGCACTCTTGACATCCATTTGATAGACTACAAAATCTTTGAAGGAAGCATAAGCCAGAAATAGTCTTATAGCTTCAATCCTTGCTACTGGTGCAAAAACTTCATCATAATCTATACCTTCCTCTTGAGTATAACCTTGAGCAACCAGTCTAGCTTTGTTCTTCACCACTATGCCTCTTTCATCCTTCTTGTTTCTAAAAAACCCATTTAGTACCAGTTGCCCACTTGTCTTTAGGTAAATCAACCAAGGTCCAAACATTTAACAGTTTAAATTATAGAAGCTCATCCTGCATTGCTTCCACCCAGCTTGGATCTTTTAAGGCTTGAAATGGTTTCTTGGGTTCCATTTGAGATAAGAAACAAGCAAAAAAACAATTTTGAAAGTCTTAGTGATTTGTTCTCCTAAGCTTGTGAACTGAGGAAATTAAACCATGTTCTTCATTTATCTTCTTCATGTGTCTTGTCTGTACAGTTGTATCTAAACTTCCAATCACTTGATTTTTAGGATGATCTTTATGAAATTTGGTAAAGAAAGGATTAGGAACTTCATAAGATGAGGCCACATTGTTCATGTCAACTTCTTCTTCCACGTCTTCATCATCATAAGCAGTCCCAAAGATTCTAGTACTAACAGAAGGTCCAGCAGTATTAACTAGTGGTGATGGAACAGCATTATCAAATGATGGTCTAGCAGTACTAACAGGTGTAGTAACAATATTAATTTTGTTAGTATTGTTAGTGTGTTCAGCCTGCATTTCCTTTTAAATTATCCTTTCAGACTCACTTCTTGCTTCTTGTGCATCCTTTCCATCTTTATCAGAACCTCTACTTTCATCCACTTATGAAGGCTTCATTCTAGCATTTTCCTCACTATCCTTAGGACCTTGAGAGATTAATGGATCAGTTGTGTAGAGAGGTATTATGATGTACTCTTGTTCAGGTTCTTTTTCCTTTTGAGCTTGGCCTGCAACAATGTTATCTTTGGTTCCTGCAATACCATTAGTTTGATTTCCTGCAACAACTGGCACATAGTTCATAGATATAGTCAAAGAATCAACATCAAAAAGCCAGTCTGGTCCATTTCCTTTCACATTAGGTGCATTTTCAAGAAATCTAATGTTTAAGGTCTCTTCAACTATCCTGGTCTCTTGTTAAATACTCTCATAGCCTTACTAGTAACAGAGTACCCAACAATATATGCCTCATCAGCTTTTCCATCAAACTTTCCTAGGTGATCCCTGGTATTTAAGATGGTAACAGGACATCCAAAAGGTTTCATGAAGTCTATCAATGGGGGTCTCCCACGAATAAATTCATAAGGTGTCTTGTTATGAGGCTTAATGACTAAGACTCTATTTAGTACATAGCAAGTAGTGTTAACTGCTTCAGCCTAAAGGTGGTTGGCAACTTAGAGTCTACTAACATAGTTCTTGCAGCCTCTATCAGTGTTCTATTCTTTCTCTCAGCAACACCATTCTGCTGAGGGGTCCTAGCAACACTGAATTCCCTCTTAATTCCTTTTATTTCACAGAACTGATTCATTACACTATTCTTGAACTCAGTTCCATTGTCACTCTTGATAACTTTTACTTTATGGTCTAGTTAATTTTCTATTCCTATTATGAAGGTCTTTAATATCCCACTAGTCTCATCCTTAGTGGCCAAAAAGAATACCCAAGAAAATCTGCTAAAGTCATCAGTGACAACTAGGCAATAAGACGTTTTCATCAAACTCTTAATATTTGTAGGACCAAATAGCCTTATGAAGAATATGTAAGGGTTTGCTGATAGAGTTTACAAGTTTGGTCTTATAGGAAGCTTTGTGTTGCTTTCCTTTCTGACAAGCACCACAAGAATGATCATTTTCAAAAATCTTTGAAGGTAAACCTTTTACAAGGTTTCCCTTCACAACTTTATTCATTGTTTTAAAATTAATATGCCCAATCCTCCTATGCCATATATTGGATTCATCAATTGTGGCTTTAGCAAAGAGGCAAGTTAAACATCCAGAGGGAATAATACTCTTTAAGTTAACACTATAAATGTTATCCTTTCTTGGAACTCTCAGTAAAACTTAACTTTCATCAAGTAACTTAAAGTCTGAAGATAAGATAATACATTCAGTGTTAGTGAAAAGAACATTGTTCTTTTTGTCACACATTTGTGACACACTGAACAGGTTATACTTTAGCTCCTTACAAAAGTACACATCATCAAAAACCAATGATTCAGTTTTGATTTTACCTTTACCAGAAATTCTACCTTTAGCATCTCCAAAGGAAACAAATCCTCCATCATAATCTTCAAACTCAGTAAGATAGCCTTTGTTTCCTGTCATGTCCTTAGAACAACCACTGTCAATGACTCCTTTTTCTTTGTACTCCTTCTACTCTGGGTTGTCCTGTACACAAAATAAGAGAGTTAGGCTCTTTTGGGGATCCAAGCCATTATTGACTTGGATCTTCCTCGTGCATCAATGTAAGAATATTTCTTGAATGTTGTTGATGCACTGCTATTTTTGGCTTTCCAAACCCAGCATGTTGGGTCCTTAACAGCATTTCCTTTGTTTTCACTTAGTACTGCTTTATCGAGTCTTGATATAGGCTCTTGTGAGCTTTGTAAGCATTCTTTTATGTTTATTTTGTCATTTTCTTGATTCGATTGTTTCGTGAATGCATGTGATGAATTTGGGGAAATCTTGCGTGAATAGGTTAGATCGTATTATGGGTCGATTGATTTGATCATGTATTGTTTATAGGTCATATTAGACATATTATAGTTGGAATGGAAGCTTAAAAATTGGAGTTTTGATGTGTTTTGAAAAGCTATAAAACGAGCTGAACAACTTTGGACCACGGAAAACGAGGTCCGAAAATTTATCAAAATTGATTTTTGATTTAGGAATATGAAAGAGCTTATTTTTATGTTCGTTTCGGTAATTCGAACGTCCCGTAACTCTTAATAACGAAGAAGTTATGGCCAAAAGAAGTTTGAATTTTTATAAATTTTGTTTCAGCTATTTATAGAAATAATAGGTTCTGTCCAGATTTTCAATAGGCGTTTTTGAGCACTTTCGAGATCTGTTTCAGCCTTCGGCGAAACACGAAAAGTTGTCCGGCATGAGGTTTTTTAGAATATCTCTTTTGGTAAAGTAGAAAATGGGATATGCAGGTCAATAACCAGTTGGTCAAACTGTTGCGTTTTTATTAAAATAGTTTCAAGTTCTAGCAGATTCTTGCAGGGGCGAGTTTTGGTCATTTTCTGTCGAGTTTTCGGGTCTCGACTAAAACAAAAAGTTGTCGTGGAATAGCGGTTTTGCATAATATGTTTTGCTTTGACCGAGTCGTGAAAATGTGATTTAGAGGGTCGTTTGACGCGGGTCAGATTTGGGTAAAAATAAATATAAGTATAAAAGTCAAAGAAAGTCAAATGTTGACTTTAAAAAGTCAATGGGTTAATACAAGACTTATTGAACGTTTATAAAAATAATAAACGCTATTATTTTACGAATATAACAAGTTAGAGTTAACGAGTTTATTGAACGGATAAAATTATAATAATAGTAATTTGTAATATACGACATAAAACCGTTATGGGTAATTAATAACAAATTGAAAGTCGAAATTTCGACGAGATAAAAAAATATTTTTACAATATTATTGGATTGCCGAGGCCTTACCAAATTGGTAACTTTCCAAATGTGGTAACTTCCTAAATAGAAAGTATCTTTAAAATTCTATGTATTCGCTTAAGCGATGTAATGATATAAATAATAAGACACGATCGCAACCTATATTGTGGGATTTTAGGATCTTAAGGCGCAAGTGGATTTTCTCATCACTTGGTGTTATTTTATACGATTTCTATCGTTGCGATTGTACCGCATTCATTCGGCGTACTTTATTATATAGTATCCGAAGAGACATAATTATTGGTCGTCGGTCGAGTTCGTTATGGTGACGCTTTCTGTGATTGATTGATTATTGATTGTGGTCTTCAATCAAGGTGAGTTCATAGCCCCACCTTTTCATTTTTAATGGTTTTCTTAAACTATTTTTGGGGTGAGAATACATGCTTGTTTTACCGAATAACTTATCGGTTACTACTACATAAGCGTTACATGAATGTTTTTACTAAAGCTTTTACTTGTCTACCACATGATTTCTAATACATGTTTGATACATGCTTGTTTTACCGAATAACTTATCGGTTACTACTACTTAAGAAGGTTACTATGAATGTTTTACTAAAGCTTTTACTTGTCTACCACATGATTTCTAATACATGTTTGATACATGCTTGTTTTACCGAATAACTTATCGGTTACTACTACATAAGCGTTACATGAATGTTTTTACTAAAGCTTTTGCTTGCCTACCACATGATTTCTAATACATGTTTGATACATGCTTGTTTTATAAACTGGACACAAGAAACTTTATGGTATGCTGGACCCAAATATGAGGTCAATTGCATGAGTAGTTATTGCCAAAGACCCCACATCATGAACTGTTAATTGCCTATAATGGGTGAGCGCTAGTACAAATAAATAGATCTATTGGGTTTGACAGCCCTGTCCGGGGGTCTGAATCAGAATCTTTCGAGCACCCAGTTACATCGGACATTCTTGTATTTAGACTATTAGTTTAAGGCAATAATACTAGTTATGGGGCAACATGCATTACATACAAGATATGTGTTAACGTCAAGGCTTCGGTGTCATGAGCTCAATGCAATCAAGATTTATACATTGCATTCGTTGCAATGTATTCTGTTGAATTATACTTTGAAATACTGTCGCTGGCTGATCTTAAACCTTGTGGTCCACTATTGAGCAATACTTGACTTATTGAAAACATACTTGAATTTCGAAAACATATTCTTCTAATGCTGTAACGCTAAATCTGTCTTACAGAATATTTCTCTTTGAACTATTTCAATACTGCTTTTACTTAAACCTATGAATTCACCAACATTATTGTTGACGTTTTTGCATGTATTTTCTCAGGTTATTATATTGCTAGCTGAGCATTGGGAGCATTCGAGACGCGTGGATATCAACAAAACTCAAGGACTCAATTTTTTTCACATTCGATAACTATTTTTCCTTAGATAGACAAAATGAGTCACGATTGAAATCTGGTAATCTTGTTAAATCATAAATTATTGGGACCTAAATTTACTCTGATTTATTTAAATCGAATGTGACATCTTATCAAACGTCTCTTTTGAGGTCGTTTACTGTAACTTGTACTTTATACTATGAAGTGGCACCCCAAAGTGGTATTCTGCTGCGTTGTGATTTTATGGGGGTGTCACACTTTTACTTTATGGTCTAGTTGATTTTCTATTCCTATTATGAAGGTCTTTAATATCCCACTAGTCTCATCCTTAGTGGCCAAAAAGAATACCCAAGAAAATCTGCTAAAGGCATCAGTAACAACTAGGCAATAAGACGTTTTCATCAAACTCTTAATATTTGTAGGACCAAATAGCCTTATGAAGAATATGTAAGGGTTTGCTGATAGATTTTACAAGTTTGGTCTTATAAGAGGCTTTGTGTTGCTTTCCTTTCTGACAAGCACCACAAGAATGATCATTTTCAAAAATCTTTGAAGGTAAACCTTTTACAAGGTTTTCCTTCACAACTTTATTCATTATTTTAAAATTAATATGCCCAAGCCTCCTATGCCATATATTGGATTCATCAATTGTGGCTTTAGCAAAGAGGCAAGTTAAACATCCAGAGGGAACAATACTCTTTAAGTTAACACTGTAAATGTTATCCTTTCTTGGAACTCTCAGTAAAACTTGACTTTCATCAAGTAACTTAAAGTCTGAAGATAAGACAATACATTCAGTGTCAGTGAAAATAACATTGTTCTTTTTGTCACACATTTGTGACACACTGAACAGGTTATACTTTAGATCCTTACAAAAGTACACATCATCAAAAACCAATGATTCAGTTTGGATTTTACCTTTACCAGAAATTCTACCTTTACCATCTCCAAAGGAAACAAATCCTCCATCATAATCTTCAAACTCAGTAAGATAGCCTTTGTTTCCTGTCATGTCCCTAGAACAACCACTGTCAATGACTCCTTTTTCTTTGTACTCCTTCTACTGTGGGTTGTCCTGTACACAAAATAAGAGAGTTAGGCTCTTTTGGGGATCCAAGCCATTATTGACTTGAATTTGCCTCGTGCATCAATGTAAGAATATTTCTTGAATGTTGTTGATGCACTGCTATTTTTGGCTTTCCAAACCCAGCATGTTGGGTCCTTAACAGCATTTCCTTTGTTTTCACTTAGTACTGCTTTATGCTTAACAATACCATCATTTACCCTGACAATATTAACCTTTTTATTGAAAATACTGTTTTTGTTTGTTGAATTCCCGTTAACTGACCTTGTGACATGTGAATTTTCTCTTTTGAAAGCATTTGAAGTGGGTCTTGAACTATTCACAATTGGTTTTGAGTCAGCAGTATTAACTGGTCTAACAGCGGTATTAACACTTGCACTAGCAGTATTAATTTTACTTGACCTGGTTAATACTGCTTGTGGAACAAATCCTCTTTTAGGGTGAGGGTGAGTCAATTTATTAGCAAAATTCTTATGATTCACCCTACTTGAGTTGTTCCACACAGGTCTTATAACCTTTTTATCACACACATAATGAAGATGCTTAAAACTACCACAAACATAACAAGCTTTATTAATCATTTTAAAGCCACTTCCTAGTCTTTGGGACATAAGATTGTTCCAATTTCTTTGGTTCCCTCTAGGATGGTGTTTGTTTTGTTTAGGTGTTTCTACCTTCTCTACTATTTCCCTAGAAGTCTTAACAAATTTTATCTTTTCAGTGCTTGGTCTAACAGTTTTGTCCTTAACAGCTTGTATATAATCTACCTCACTTTCATCATCAGAATTCCAATCTTCAATAATTGGAGAACTAAAGTTGTTCTTCCTAACAGTATTAGTTTCAACTGTGTTGGACACACCTTTATTTTCAACTGTCTTATCATTTCTATGTGAAACTACAGTAATAAAATCCATATTTTCACTTTTAACTATTTCATCCATAAACATTAGTCAGGTTTGGATGGAATGAAATTCCTTGTAAAAGGTGGGGGAAATGCATGATATTCCTGATTTTCTAACATCTCAGATGAATTCACAAAACTTTCTACTGTAGGAGAAGCTGCAGTAGAAGAAGCTGCATTATATCCTAATCCAATTTTAAACTTGTCACTAACTTGACTTTCAAGCAAATTATTCAGAGATTTAGATGAATTTTGAAATTTCTCTAATGTTTGTTTTATCTCATCTCTCTCTTTTTCTGCTTTTTCTAATTTCTTTTTGTTTTCATCTAAGGCATTATCTCTTAGTCTAACTTCAAGTTTTAAAACATTAATGCTCTCTTCAAATATAGTATAACACCTCGTGTTTTAGGGTCATTGACGTCATCAATAAATTCGCAATGTATCTTTTAGTATTGTACGCGTTTGTTTAAAATCGTAAACATTAAGTTAAATCACGTACGCCAAAAATTATCGTTCAATGTAAACGGGCGTCAAACAATTAAATGTTTAGATCAAGCAAGTATTAAATAATTATTTTGAAAATAATTATGGTCTTTGTTCATTTTATTTTTATTAGTTGCGTAAATTGGTTATGTTTCGCAATAAAAATACATTTAGGCATACCCGGAACCACCAAAACTTTTCTACGCTTCAACAAATACCCACATTTATACCCAATACATAAAAATCACAAAAATATATCATATCTATCTCTATAAGGCCGGATTTGTAGCAATATGTACAAGAAATATCACCAAAAATCATCAACTCGTATATGTACAACATCTACACCATTAAACCTAGCTTTTCTTGTCTCTTTGACCAAAGACCAAGACCAAGACCCCTTAAGACCCTCAAATGGTTCCCTTGACTAGTCATGGAGATATTTAATACTTGTATAAGAGAAATTACACACACACTCTTCATTTTGCAAGGTAAAAATCAAACAAACTCTCTCTTTTCCCTTGTATAAGCCCACGGCTCAAAATCCCCATACAAACAATCCATACAAAAATTTTCTACAATAATTACACACATACCTACATAATATCTAAGATGTCCTAAGGTGTTTTGAAGGGTTGGTTAAAGGTTTGCAAGTGTGGAAGCAAGAAAAGGAAGATTAAGGTTTTCTTGGTTAATTAGGGTTTCAAGTCTTGCAAGCTTTGGTTTAAAATCTAAACAAGGGTTTGGATTTGTTTGGTCATCACATTACATCTCATTTAGGTTATCTAAAACTCTTTATTATCTTACATTTGCTATTTTATGCACATATGAGTTCTATATAGTAAAATCACCATTAGGATGCTTTTAATCATGTAAAAAGTATTTTTACTTGTTATCATTGTTTTGTACACTTTTACATATGATATTTTGTTGTTAACATCATGTTAAAATGGATACATAAGTGTTTTACACTCTTGGTTAAACATAAAAAGTGTATGTACAAGATTAAGGGTTTTTAAGATTTATTTAAAAAGCTACAAGTAAAGGTGTTGAAAATAACTTACTAATCTTGTTAAGCTTGTTATCATGGACTTATGAGGACAAAAGATGGACTATGGACATTATTATATGTATCATATATGATAAATAAGGTTATGAAGACTTGTAGTAATTTACTTGGTTGAAAAGTATATAAAACAACTTATATAAACAAGTATACACAATAATTTCAAAGGGGCTGTTTTAATTCGTGTATGATGACAGCCATATCATGTCTTAGAAAGATAGTACACCTCATGACGATTCCAAAAAGCTAAGAAACTCGAAAAACGGATTAATAACGAAAAAGATACGTAGTTTATGAGTTTACGTTAATAAATACTTTTATAAAACTAATTTTATAAAAGTTACAGTTCATCTCAGGTTTATACATTTTCAAAACATCATTAATATGATAGAACTTTTAAAAACGAAGACGTGCTCGAAAGAACCGCTAAAAACGGAGCAATAACGAATAAAATACGACAATTACGAGTTTTACGATAACTAAAACTATAAAAATAATTTTATAAACTGGTGTGAACAGTAAAAAGTACTGTTCACCAGTGGGTCAAAAATATGAAGATATCATATTTTGATAACTTGTCTTAATATGAAAACGTGAGCGCAAGAAGCACCTCAAACGGACTTGAAACGCAAAAGTTATGCCATTTTTACTAAAACGGTAATTATAAACGTTTTAACTTATTAAGCACAATTTTACCACAACAATTAGATGGTAATGTAGCTATGTAGAATTGTATATGGTAGATGTTAATTATCATGCTTAGTACTTATACGACCTTAAATTAAATAGGTTGCATCTGACGATTTACGTGACGCATTTTTCACTTGTGAAGTATATTATTGATTAACTCACTCGAGGGGAGTTCATAGCCCCACGTTTTACATTTTATAATGATTTATAAGTTTTGGGGTGAGAACATGCTTTGTTTTATAATTGAACGCAAGTGATCATTTCATATTTAAACTGATTACGTGTTTGCCTAAGTAGCGATAACCCAATGTGCCCACTACCATGAACTGTAAATCACTTGGAGGGTGAGCGCGGATATTATAAATAGATCTATTTAGGGGTGACGCCCCCGTTCGGGTGATTAGCTATCACTGGACAGACGAACGTATAACATGGCAGATTTGGGATGTTCTGGGTTAGAACATCAATATGGGCAATGTAGGCCATTTATATGGTATTCATTTATGTCGAGCTTCAGTGTCATGAGCTTAGGAAAACGTAATGTCATTTTGTGATGCTTACATTTAATGTATTATCACGGGGGAAATCTTGCGGTTCTGTTTTATACAAATGTAAACCTATGAATTCACCAACTTTATGTTGACCGTTTTAAGCATGTTTTTCTCATGATAACAAGGTACAAGGATACATTGGTGATCTATATTTTTGGGATCATGGCTATAAAGATTCAAGTGCATTGTATTTGGGGATATTTATTATGAAGTCAAATCTTCACATTTTTAAGGATGAACAAGTTAAAGCATGACGCTTTTGTATCAACAATTTATTAAATCCAATGTATCATTTTTAAACGACTCAATTAGTGGTCGTTCTCATGTCTTGTGCAATGTTATTATGAAGTAACGCTCTCGGATATCTATATTCCGCTACGACCCATTTTTAGGGGTGTTACAGATTGGTATCAGAGCCAAGGTTATAGAGAACCAGGTCAAATGTTTTGCTGGACTATAACCGTTTTCAAACATTGCATTCATAAAAAGGGGTTTTTACGAGACACACACACACTAGTTGTTGCATTAGTTGGTTATACTAGATGCATTCATAATTGATATATGTGGTTATAATATATTATGTATATTACAATAAGAGCCTTATATAATATACTTATATAAGTTATTTTTGCTGGTCACAGCAGTCATGTCAACTGATTCCGCAGTTATCTATACTTCTGTTCACTCTGAGGCACGATCATGGAGTATCCCATCTGAGGATCCTTACGAGGAGGTTGCCCGATAGTTGCTAGGGCAGGCACCACGTTCCCCAGAGTCTGTATCGGATTCCATGGAGCTGGAGGATCATGTACCAGTATACATTCCTGAGCCTGAGCACTCTGAGGACTTAGTGCCAGCTGAGGATGAGGCACCTATAGAGGCATACATTACTAAGGTTACTTCTGCACCTACACCTCCACTACCACCACCATCCTTTCTACCCTCACTTATCCGACCCCTATGTACTAGAGCAGCCATGGCTCATATAAGAGCTGCAGCACCATCCACCTATCATCCACTACTTACATCAGGGACACCACTATTGTTACCTATACCACTACCTACACCATCTACTAGCCGCAAAGCTGATATTCCCAAGGCTGACATGCCGCCTCGGATGAGGCTACTACTTACTGCTCCCAGACCTAGGTATGAGGTTGAGGAGAGTTTTGCTGCTGCTGCTGCGAGACAGCCAGAACCCATTATGGCCCGTAGGGTCGATTATAGTTTTGTAGACACTATGGAGACCAGGGTCCGAGATACTAAGAGGAGGATGATGGCCGCCATAGTGGTGGTCAACTTGAGGGTCAATCATCAGGCAGATGTTCGCAGGAGAGAGAGTTTAGAGTTTTACTCATGACATCATGAGGCTCAGAAGGATCGTCATGCTGTGAGAGCTAAGATTAAGGTATTGAGGAGAGAGAGGCTTGCTTACGAGCAAGAGAGTATTAAGACCCGTCAGGCCTTGGCTAGATCTGAAGCTTACAACAAGGCATTAGAGGCATGGATTACAGTGTTAGAGACTCAGGCGCGTCGCCACGAGTGGCAGCGTCAAGACACGGACGATCGCGCAACGAGACATATCATGCTTATTCAGGCCTTGGAGGCTAGAGCACGTGATGACACCTTAGAGGACACTGGTAGTAGTGCCTAGGGTTACCTTTCTATCATATTGTAGCTGTACTATATAGCCTGCTAAGTTTTTATGGGTTACTCCTAGCTAGCAGTCGGTATAGATCTTTTGTTTTGATTAGCTATCCTGTATAGATCTTTTGTCTTTTGTTTAGCTATGTTGTATGGCCTACTAAGTATTATGGGTAACTCCCGGCTAGTAGGGCTCTAGGTTGATTTTAATTTTGTAACCTAGCGGTAGGGATCATTTTGTATCAACTCAGATCATGTATATTTTCCAGTTTATATATGGAAATGGATGTATTATGTCATGTCGATCTCATGTTGATTATATATTTCACTATGTGATGTGGTCTCTCTTTAATTATTGCGTATATGTCATGTCACGTTATGATTGTATGAAATCTAACGGGTATTATATTTCCTTGTGAGTTGAAGGACAATGGCCACTATTAATCAAAGGATGAGTGTCGAGGAAATTAAGCACATTGTAGCCCAGCGAGTGGCTAATGTTATCGAGGCTATTGCTATCTACTAGTCAATAAACCAAACTAAACAGCGAGAAAACAAAGTAGCAGGGAATGATCAACTATGAGGGAAGTGGGAAGGTGACCAAAATGAAAGCCTAAATCAATAACAAAACAAAGAGCATATGGTGTTTAGAGCACACTCTGTTGCGCCAAACTACAAGAAGGAATACCTTGGATCTCTACCTCTGTGTAACAAGTGCAAGTTTCGCCACATTGGCCGATGTGCAGCAAGGTGTGAAAATTGCAAGTGGAGGGGTCACCAAGCAAGAGATTGTAGGATCTTAGGCCCGAAGACAAAACCAAGGCCCTCAATGGCAAAATTGAAAGCTGAAGTTACCTGTTATGAGTGTGGAGAGCTAGGACACTACAAAAAGGATTGTCTACTAGTGAAGTTTCAGAACCGTGTAGACAAGTATTGGAAGGGAAAAGCTCGTGGAGACTCTAACGCCACGACGTCTAACATCAACATCTAATGGGAGACCTATTACCTAGTAAAACCTAAGTTGGAATTATCATAGACTCTATGTCCTTAAGAATTCCCGTTGTATTTTCTCTTAAATTTCAGTTATACTGTACGAATGACTTCAAATTATCTATCAAGTTATGCATCAAAAACCTTGTCAACTTTACTTTCACTATCTATTATGCAAAGCAAATGGTAACACTATTTTGACGAAAATGAGCGTTGCATCGTTAACCCTCAAATATACATACTCTGATCACCTATGTATATTTGGTGCATAGACTGATCATCTATGCATTCAGGAAGGACCATGCCATGCTTAGAGTAGTCACCTTAAAGCTTCTTCTCAAGAAACAATTTTCTGGTTATATCAAGTTTGGTGTGTCTATCCATAAAACATACCTATCACTGGGAATTAAATTAGTAATCATAGTAACTAAGTCAACCATCACACCTCTTCACCGCATAGAGTTGGCATCATTACACCAAACCCTAGTTCGGAAAGTCAAGATGCCTTCCTAGTCACCCTAGGATGATCCACTGACAAGTTTACTTGTAATTAAGGAATATACCAATACACCATTTACAACTCTGTAATACCATAGGGCTTAGTAGTTATGACTATTGGCTTGGATCTCCCTATACAAATCATGAATGCTCAGACTGGAGCACAAAACCTAGAGAATCTCAAACAAGAGGACATAGGAGGTATGATCAGGAAGGATATACCAAAAGAGGAGTTGGAGATAGAGTGATGCTTAAAGTTTCGCCTTGGAAAGGGGATCGTACGTTTTGGCAAACGGGGGAAGTTAAACCCCAGATATGTTGGACCTTTCAAGGTATTGAAACAGGTTGGATTCATTGCTTATAAGCTCAAGCTTCCACGAGAGCTGAGCAGGGTTCACAATACGTTTCATGTATCCAACTTGAAGAAGTGCCATGCCGACGAGCCATTAGCCGTTCCGTTGGATGGGTTACATATTGATGACAAGCTTCAGTTTGTCGAGGAACCTGTAGAGATCACGGATCGAGAATTCAAACAGTTGAGGCAAAGCCGTGTTCCAATTGTCAAGGTCCGATGGGACTCCAGGAGAGGTCCTGAGTTCATAGGGGAACGCAAAGATCAATTCAAGAAGAAATACCCACACCTCTTCACAAAGACCACACCGTCGACAAGTGCCGCGTAGAGGACAAGGCTCACTTAACGAGGGAAGACTATAACACCCCATGTTTTAGGGTCATTGACGTAGAAACATGTTTATTTGACCAAGGACTCCATAAAACCCTCATCCTTGTTTCCCTCCTCATGTTCCAACGACTAAAACCCCCTCCATAGGTCTTTTTGGTCTTTGTTTATTTGACTAGTCTTTATGCTTATATACCACTCTTATACTTCAAGTAGCACACACATAACATTTCCTTAAGGTGAAAAGTTGATAAACACCCTCTCTTGCTCTCTACTCACCCATGGATCAAAAACCCCCAATTAGACAATCCATAGCTTGATTTTCTAAGACCATACAAGCACTCACACATCCTTCCTATGATAACCTAAGGTATTTTGAAGGGTTGGCTAAGCATTTGCAAGATTTAATCAAGTGATTCCCATGTGAAGATACATAGATATTCATCTACAAAACACATCTCCTAACTTTCATGGGATGTTCTCTACATATAGGAACATCTAGATATCTAGTTATTAATTCTTGCAAGACTTTCAAATACTTTGACCAAGACTTCCCTAATTTACTCTTGATGTTCCTTGGACTAGTCTTAGGATATATAAGACATTCTCTAGTTAAAGTAAACACACATACTCATTTTCCTTAAGTGTAAATCACAAAAATACTCCCTTTGTCACCCTTATAGGCCACGGCCAAACACCCTTTGTATTCAAACAATTCTTACAACTTATTTCACCACTTATACAAGTAACTAGGAACATATCTAAGGTCATACAAAAAGGTTTGGAAGCTTGGTTGGTTGATTAAAGAGGTTAATCAAAGAAAAAGGAAGATTAGGGTTTCTAGTTGGATTAAGGTTTTGAAAGCTTGTAAGCTTTGGTTTTTCATCTAAACAAGGATTTAGATATTGTGGTCTACTACCTTACATCATCATAAGGTTATCTAAAAGCCCTTAACTTTTCATTTATGATTATATGAGTATATATGTTCTATATAGAAAAATCACCATTAGGATGCTTTTAAACATGTGGAATGGATTTTACTTGTGATTATGGAATTGTACACTTGCACACATGTTATATGGATGGTAATATGAGGTTATAAATGGGTACACAAGTGTTGTACACTCTTGGTTATGCATAAAAAGTGTTAATACAAGATTAGGGTTTTTAAGAGTTTACTTAAAAAGCTACAAGTAAAAGTGTGTAAATAACTTACTAATCTTGTAAATCTTGTTATCATGGACTTATTTGGACAAAGGATGGACTATGGACATTATTATATGTATCATATGTGACAAATAAGGTTATAAAAGACTTATGGTAAATTACAAAATGGAAAAGTGCATAAAACAAGCTTTATATATAAGTATACATATAGATTATAAAGGGGCTGTTTTGATTTCGAATTTCCAACAGTGGGTTTGACCTTTTATAAAAATAATACGCCTCATGACGATTCCAAAAAGGTAAGAAACTCGAAAAACGGATTAATAACGAAAAAGATACGATAAATTATACGTTTTACGTTAATACCGGATTTATAAAATAAATTTTATAAAAAGTTACTGTTCATCAGGAACATTTATTTTGGAAAACATCATTTATATGATAAAGCTTTTAAATACGAGAACGTACTCGAAAGAATCGCTAAAAACGGAGCTATAACGAATAAGTTACGCCGTTTACGGGTTTTACGATAACTAAAACTATAAAAATAAGTTTATAACTGGTATGAACAGTAAAAATCACTGTTCATCAGAGGACTAAAAATATAAAAATGTCAAATTTTGATAACTCGTCCTAATACGAAAGCGTGGACATAAGAAACGTAAGAAACGGGCTTAAAACGAGAAAGTTACGCACTATTTTATAACTTGTGCACTATTTCCTGAGATGAATAGTGTTGGTTCGTTTTTAATAAAAAAATTTGCGAAACTTTTTAGAATCACTTAAATAATATTTATACTTGTTTTAAACCTTATAAATATTATTTTATGAAGGCGATTAAATCATTTAACGATTACGAGAATACAAATACATGATTAATATGTATTAAATGCGATTTAATTTCACAAACACAATTAGATGGTGATTTAGCTATGTAGAATGATATATGGTAGTAGTTACTCAATGTGATTAGTACTTATACGTCCTTAAATTAAATAGGTTGCATCTGACGATTTACTTGGCGCATTTTTCACTTGTGAAGTATATTATTAATTAACTCACTCGAGGTGAGTTCATAGCCCCATGTTTTACTGGTTATATATATTTTTGGGGTGAGAACATGCTTTGTTTTTATAAATGGATGCAAGTGGATATTTTATATTGATTACGTGTTTGCCTAAGTAGCGATAACCCAATGTGCCCACTACCATGAACTGTAAATCACTTAGAGGGTGAGCGCGAATGTTATAAATAGATCTATTTGGGGGTGACGCCTTCGTTCGGGTGATTAGCTATCACCGGGAATAAACGTATAACATGGCGGATTTGGGATGTTCTGGGTTAGAACAGCAATATGGGCAATGTAGGCCATTTATATGGTATTCATTTATGTCGAGCTTCAGTGTCATGGGCTTAGGAACACGTAATGTCATTTTTGTGATGCTCACATTTAATGTATTATCACGGGAGAAATCTTGCGGTTCTGTTTTTATACAAATATAAACCTATAAATTCACCAACTTTATATTGACCGTTTTAAGCATGTTTTTCTCAGGATTTCAAGGTACAAGGATACATTGGTGGTCTATATTTTTGGAATCATGGCTATAAAGATTCAAGTGCATTGTATTTTGGGGATATTATTCATGAAGTAAAATCTTTACATATTTAAGGATGAACAAGTTAAAGCATGGTGCTTTTGTATCAAGTATTTTATTAAATCCAATGTATCATTTTCAAACGACACAATTAGAGGTCGTTCTTATATCTTGTGCAATGTTATTATGAAGTAACGCTCTCGGATATCTATATTCCGCTGCGACCCATTTTTTGGGGGTGTTACAAATATACAGTACGTCTTGGTATATTTTAGGCATGCTTGAAGCTAATATGATGTATGTTGCCTTGTTCTGCTTCAAGATAAGAACCACATATCTAAAGGCGTTATCTTTCTGAAGTTTGGTTATAAATGTTAGAACATATAAAGTATACCACCATTATAAGCAGAGACGGTGGCAGAAGTAAGACATATTAGCACAAGACCGTAAAAGAGAAAAGATATACGAGAGGAAGATGATAAGTAAACTATTGTTTGTGGTGACTTCATTTTTGAAAATTTAGTTAAAATTATAAGAACAAGTATTGGCTTTTTATCAATGTTTTGAAAACCGGGTTTTGAATCGACCCGGTCGAGTCACCGGGTTACCGGTTGGACCGCCGGGTCAACCCGGTTTTATAATATATATATAAATATATTTATATATATATATATATATATATATATTTATATATATATATATATATTCAATAATTAGAAAGAAAGTATATATAAATCATGAAATATTCCATATATTAAGCCTAAAGACTATTTATTAACAAATATAACATGTCAAATTAAAATTACGTCGCAAATATATATAATTAACATGTTTTATTTGTAAAAAAGTACGAAAAAACCGAAACCCGGCCGAGTCTCATGACCAGGGTTGACCCGGGTCACTCCAAACCCGGCGGGTCAAACCGGGTTTCAAAAATATGAAACCCGGTTTAATTTAACCCGTATTTTTTTGGCCAGAACCGGTTCAACCGGTTGACCCGGCCGGGTCGAACCGGGTTTCAAAACACTGCTTTTTATCCTTAGTTTTGCATGTGAA
>BQNB010024749.1:39579-56592 GCA_026074375.1 Tanacetum coccineum
TGTGGTCTCGACACTCGCTGTTATGCCAAAATGAGAGTACTTTACTAACCTATGACCTACTGGCTATCTATCCTAATTCGTAGTTAGGCATGACGGGATCGTTGTCTAGGTTGAAAGTGGTCGAAAGGTGTGTGTGCGCGCTGTGCATAACAGCTAGGTGCACACAAGGTGTTCGACAAAATGTCGACACCAGTAAAGAACAGCCACTTTCACACGCGATTTGCGAGTTCGTTGTCCCACCAAAACCCATGACACTCGGTCCATAACATACCCTATACATCAGACTTTAACTGGAAACTTTTGGTTTTGCCTTACTTCTAATCATTTGCGCGAACTAGTTGTCAAAAGTTGTTAGTTTGGCTGTTTTAGCAATATGCATAAGTCTTGCAAATTTTTCGTACCATTTTAAGTTGTCGTAACTTCTTTGATTCCTAATCGTTTTCCACACTTCAAATTGCAAAACAAACTTCTCCTGGTCCACTACAACTAGAAATTACATTAGGGGTCACGTTTTCTTATTGTACCCGTTTCCCAAAATTACCCATTATCACGAGTTGATACAAGTGAGCCGTGAACATGGGATCACTCAAACTGATTACTTTGCATATGACCCAACATTTGTCCTAACTAGAGCTTATTCTAGGGTATATTAGGAGTATGGATCGATCATTTAAACCAAATGGTCACGCCTAAATTTTAGGGTTTAGGTCGCATGGTATTTGAATGCCAGGAAGAAACTAGTTTCAAAGGGTGGATTTTTCCATAACTTTTATACATAGTTTTTAAGCACACACTAAGCTACATTAATTGCATACACTTAAGATGATAAGGCATAAAAGTGTGAGGACTCACAATAGTTAGATGGAACGTGTATGAACTTGAACCCACACGAAAACCCTAATTGTTTTATGCCCGCTGAATTTAGACCCAAATCAAAGCCAACCGTTCCACACTATACTTGCCCTACCGATGCTCTTGTACACCACGTAAAACACCCTTGCTTGCTTGATTATCGACTAGAAAAGAAGACCAACAGAGGCGAATGTAGGGTTAGGGTTTTCTAGAGTGTGTATGAAGGCAAATGAGAGTGTAAGGATTGTGTGTGGGTATGTCGCAGCTAGGAGAACAAGAAGGAGATATATGTGAAAATTGTGAGTCTGTGAAAACACTAACCAGTCAATGTTCTTCTTATAATTGAACACAAGGGTATGAGGACTAGTCAATTGAATGCTCACATGTATGTGTAACACCCATTTAGGCAAGCATCTTGACATAGTGATAAAAAGTCGAATACTGTTGAGGGTTGTATGAATTCAAGGCGTTGGGGAGTAGAAACTAGAAAAGAAAACAGGCTTATGTCGCATGTGTTATCCCAAAAGCTTAATCCATTTTCACAACATAAGCTATACCAATAAGCAAAATAAAGATAGAAAAGAGATAAGGAAAGTGAAAGATTATTAGAGAGAAAATAAAAGAGGTGGAAGATTACACACACACTCAAAATGAGAAAAATGGCAACCAACACCCTCTCCATGTGTGGAGAGGGTTCTATTTATACCCTTGAGCCATGAGTGGCTTATTTATGGCTTTCTAACTGGGCGGCTTGGCTTTTCTGGGCTTTGAGCCCGAAAACAAGACAATATAGATTACAATCCAAGCCCGCTTGAACCCCGACTAGCCTATTACATAAACAAAGACTATTACGACTAATAATACCGATAACATTCTTGTTCTACTCTTATAATAAAATTAAGGCTAACAATCACCCCTAATGTTTGAGGTCTCTTTCTTCAAACTCCTCCTCACTTCCGATGACGAGTTGAAGATAATGACATTTTGGACGTTTATGCTTTGCCATGTTTTGGGTCTTGTCTTGTATGTAAATAGCTTTGTCCATTCATGCTTTGTATCTTATTGAGCCTTTATCTTTTGACTTTGAATTCTTGAAATCGTTATCTTGCATCATCTCCTTGACTTAAATCATCTTGATTTAACTTCCTTGATCAACTTGTGCTCTTGACCAACATGCTCATACTTGTTACATTTTTATTTGACATATGTGATTATAAGTCTAACAATCTCCCCAATTGTTGATTCTTTATTTCACTTTGAGGTTCTTTGATGGTGGGGAAGATTAGAATCTACTATCTTGACGTTGAATGATTGACTTTGAAAGCTTGAGTATGAGCATGTGGTTTATGAATCCGACTTCGCTGGAATGAGGCTGCAACACCGTCGTCTAAACCTGAAATAAGACAGTTAGCAATAAAAGATGAATATGGCTTTGTCATTCATCTTGAGTTCGGTTGCATTAACCTCCGGTTTCCTGTTTTATAGTATAAATACTATACCTGTAATTAGGTAGATTCAAAGAATCTCCTTGATAGGATTTCCAGCTCAAAGCATAGGATCTTCTAACACAGATGTATTAGGTTCACCATGTTTGCTAGTTCTTATTACCAGAACGTCTCAAAGCAGACAACACGGTAAGAGTAAATCAGATAGTTACTATCTTTCTGATTAAGTCGTCAATTCATTTACTAGACCTTTATTGATATCCAGTTTACACAAGCTAGATTCATATAGAACCTTGCAAGTCACCTACCAAGAGCTTGCTTGTTTGAATGTTGGCTAAGCATGATTTCCATCTTCAATGTGAATACTTTAAGTATCACTCGGAATGTTTGGCAAGATCTCAATGGATAATGCGTAGGACTCTGTATTACCACTTGTTAAACCTTTATGGTAATCAACAAGTGTATTTTGAGCATTGTGTCCTAATGAGATTTATAATTTGATCTCTCTTGGCTCTAGACTCGATTGGGCACTTTGGATTTGGTAATCGGAAGGCTGGAGAGCAGTCTGCCATCCGATATTCAATATTACAATCTTGGACAGGTGAGATGTCAATAGATAACGTGTGTATCTCCGTGACAAATGAGACAAGTTTCTTTTGAGAGAAACCCGAATGGCTGGGAAGGGTTGTGCATTGCATCACTGGGTCCATGACGTCGTCTTCAATATCAACAATCATCATTGTGATTTTGATAGATTATGTATTGACCCGGTTTCTGCCTAAGTTGTTTGGAGGGCTGCTTTGTTTTCACCCTTTATCCATACATTTCTTTTTCATTCTTCAACCCCTTCAATGCTTACCAAGACGTCATTACTAACACCTTGTTGTGATTGTTCCAGTGTTAGCTCAATCTTAGGTCTGCATTTTCCCTTATACACATTCTTCTCCAATCATACCTAAGGACTGCTATTTCTAACTATGGAGTGTCCTTGGGTAGATCCCTCCGGTTCTGGTTGGATCGTAGGACTTATTCCTAACCTAACCACCTTATGACTTCAGACTCGTCGTGAAATTAATAGGTTGTTGGGTATGAGATCGAACCATAAAACCATTTTCTGACATTGTTATTTTCAAATACTCCCCCTACACATGTGCTCCGAGATTCGAAATTGTTTAGGCACAAGAAGAAAGAGTTGCACTTAGAGTCTTAAATGATCACATCTTCTATATCATTATTTTATACACAATTTCTCCCCTTATTTTAAATAATAAAACACTTAGTATTTTTGAAATACCAATTGATTAAAATTTGACATGAAAAATTCCATGGGGAGAAAAATTATACCATGATATTGCATGAATTCAGATTCCGATAGCTCCCCTTCAACAGTATATGTGAGATACCAATGTTTATTAAAACTTGACATTGGAATGAAAAATTGATACGACACCACAAAATGTTGAAGACGGAGTGAGATGCCTTAGTGAACAATGTATATTGATAATTGACATTATAAGTTTCCACATTTTAATTTCACAAGATGTGTTTGGATACATAAAATTGACATTTGTGTGATGTATCCAACACATTAAAAGGGATTTGTTTTTTAAAAAAACTCCCCCATCAGAAGATTGATGTCACAATAAAATGACATTCTTCGAACAACATTCTTGAAAATTATTCGAGGAAGGGAGTGTTGAACACACAATTTTAACAAATACCACTTTTATGGAAAAAGACCACAAATTATATTGTAGACAATTTTGACATTGAAAGTTCTTTTTGAAAAATTGTGTTCAACGATTTTAAGAACATGATAGAAGACTTCTCTCTAAAATAGAAAAGGTTAAAACGCACTGAAGCGTACACCTTCCCTGTTACATTCGGGGACCGGTTATGCCACTGAAATGTACAAAGTCATAAGAGAAAAATTTAGAAATGACATTTTTGAAAGCAGTTTGAAACTCTCGACGCTCGAACTTCATTTACAACAACCCGTGCAATGTTATTCAATAACATTTCTAGTACGTAAATGTTTATCGTTCCAAGAGACATGTCGAGAAGATTCTTTTTGGTATTTTTGAAATTTTCTGATTTTGTATTTTGTTTTTCTAGGTTTTATATTTTTCTATTTTCTTTTTGTTGGTTTTATATTTTTGTATTTTCTTTTTCAAAAATTTTTATAAATCAAAAAGAAAGAGAGAATAAAAATATTTACAAATTGATGTTTGATGGATCAAGCAGATTCAATTGCCAGAACCTCCAGTTCATCTGGAGTCAAACATCCTCATACCGAGTTGTCTGACAAGAGTGGCAAAGAGTTAATACGAGGTGAGACTGAAGGGAGAAACGGGAAAAAGAGATTTAGAGTGGTTTGGGTTTGTTTGGCATTTTTGGGCGGGAAAATCAGTTGTAAGCGGTTATAGAGAAAATTTAACCCGCGTTTCATTTGAATCTTTGGAGTAATTGCAAAAGTGGCCCCTGCGTTTCATTGTTCCCAAATCTAGTGTAAAATAACTTTGTAAATTGTCAACTCTGGTCCTTGTGGTTTCTAACTCCTTTTTCCTCTATTAAACCATCTTTCCATCTTTGACAACTTTGGTCCTTTGACTTCAAAATATCCAAATTAACCCTTGTAATCTTGAAACTTGTCAATACTGGTCCTTGGCACTTGATAATTAAGCTTTAACTTTCTTTTCTTGTATCGGGCTGATCCGGCTTTTGAGATTGGCTTTCATTCTCCACTCTTGTCTTGTACTTGTCTCTTCATTTCTTGTCGGTTTTTGGTCGTTTTTGCTTCCTTTTGTCTTTACATATCAAATCCTGCACAATAGACACAAAAGCACACAAATTTCTATCCTTTTGGCATTATTTGGCTTTTATTTGGCAAAATCCCGGGTATTTAATATATACAATTTAACACTTATCATCCCATTTTGGCCTTCTTCTTGTGATATTTAAAATATCTACACCTACACATCACAAAAGACAAAATACACAATACACAAGCATAATTTGCATTATTTCAAATTTTTAGGGTCATTTTTTATATAAAATGGATATGTGATTTTTTACATATCATTGGATTTGTTTTGCAAATAAATCCCATGCAAGAGTTAACGCTATGAGTTTCTTGGTTTAGTGATATTAAATCCCAAGTTTGAAATATTTCAAATTTCTAAGACAGTAGCTCAACTCGCCGCTAGAGGCTACCAAACCGCTGCATAGAAATAAGGCAACTCGCTAGTGGAATTTTAAGGCAACTCGCCGAACATAACTCGCTGCCATGTAACCCGTTGCGAAGAAAGAATACAAACTGCCGTCTATATTTTAATCAAACCGTTGTTGAGTTTTCAAACCGCCAGAGTTTCCTTTAGATATTTGCTATTAAAATATTCAAACCGCTGATAACCTGTTCAAACCGCTGGTAAGCAACTCGATGCTTAGTATAAAGCAACTTGCCTCTTGAGCAACTCGCCGCCTATTCAACTCGCCGTGTCTCAGAGAGTTGGTAACCTACTTAATAAAATATTATATTTAACCAAACCGCCGTGAAGAAATTCTGGCAACCCTCCATGAAGAATAACGACTTTTATTACACAAAATCACTTATAAATCACCCTTTTGAACGATTTTGCTTGATTTCTTTTGCACAACACAATACCATAAGGCAATAGCAACTAGAAACACCCAAACTTTATCAATATAAACATCAAAAATAAACGAGCTAGGAGCCTTCAATGGTACACTTATTGATCTAAAACAAGCAAGAAATCGCACATACACACGATCTAATCATCCCATAAGCTCTGATACCAATTGTGGTATATCATATATCATAATACGGGGTCGATTATTGGACTTGGCTAGTTTCTAGAGAGAGAAACACATGAGAGAGTTTTCTAGAGAGAGAAAATGTGTTTCTATATGAAAAGAAAATAAATGACTAACTTGCCTCTTCCAAAGTTGGAAGAGGCTTATATAGTTCTTACAATATACCGGGTATTAGTACCCGACTTAATACCGAAAATCGAACTATTAACTATTAAACTACGAGCTAAAATAAACAATAAAATACACGGGGTGACCGAGTCTTTTTCTAATATCTAACAGTTTCTGCTTGATTAATGTCCTCAAGTGCAGTGACAGTTGGTACTTGAGTTGGAGTTTGATGTGTTGATTGAATGTTCAATAGAGGTGGATCTGCAACATCGGTTGTTGTAGAAGTGTGAGTTATGTTATGTTGTTGACGTTTATCGGGATTATCAGCAGCATGTACAGCGGAAGACTTTGACACAACAGGAGAAGTTCCATTGAGTAATTCACTGAACATCGGACTATATAGCAATTCTAGCTCATTTGACGTTGTTTCTGTCTCAGCAGCTTGAGAAACATTTTCTTGACTTTGTGGACCGGGACTTAAACTGTCTTGATCAAGTACCGTTGTCGAACATTGTGGACCGGGGTCAGAACTGACGTGATCTGACGCCATTTGAGGCAATTCGTCAAAGTTAACATGAATTGTTTCAACTATCATTCTTGTTCTCTTGTTAAATACCCTGTAAGCCTTTGACTGAGTAGAATACCCAACAAAAATACATGCATCACCTTTTTCCTTCATTTTATCAAGATTTTCACCATCTCTGACGATGTAGCAAAGAGAACCAAAGATGTGAAAGAACTTAACTGACGGTTTCCGGGCATTGATGATATGGTAAGGTGTTTTCTCATGTCGAGGAATTACAAGTGAACGGTTTTGAGTAAAACATGCTGTTGCAATTGCTTCAGCCCAGAAGAACAAAGGAACTTTAGCGGCGCTTAGCATTGTTCGAGCAGCCTCAACAAGAGTACGGTTCCGTCTTTCGACAACGCCGTTTTGTTCAGGTGTTCGAGCAGTTGACGTTTCGTGTCTTATTCCCTCTTTTGCAAAGTATGCATGAAGAGTTTTATTAAGAAATTCCGTGCCTTTGTCAGTTCGAACTGTTGTAACTTGAGCATGAAGTCCTCTTTGGACAAGTGTGAGGAAATCAATGAGAACTCCAGGTGTTTCGTCTTTGGACCTCAAGAAGTGAGTCCAGGTATATCGGGAGTAGTCATCAACAATTACGAGAACATATTTCTTTCCATTAATTAATGTCTTTATACTCGCATTGGAACAATTAAGTCCATGTGTAGAGTTGTAACCGTCTTTTTGAGCTCGGGGTAGTTTAGTGTGAAAAGAACTTTCTTTTTGCTATCCCAAGCTCACAAGAAGAACACAGATGATCTTTGAGAATTTCAGCTTTGAAGGCCATTCACAGTATTATTCTTTGGAAAGCAAGTTGATGGTGTCGAAAGTTTTATGAGATAGACGACGATGCCGTAACCACAGCTTGAGTCGATGTTGCTTTAGCAATTAGCATAATTGGATTGGGGATGTTGAGTCTTGAGAGAAATGGAATCACAATTCTGTGCCACGAGAACCTGTGAGAAGATCTTTTCCTTAAAATCACGGATGTAAACAGGTAGACTTCCCGAAAAAGGCAACTTCCAAATCCGCTCACAATTTGCACCAACGGAGAATAAATTGTGATTAAAGCCTTCGACGTAATAAACCCTTAATCGATGGTAATCGTTCCCTTGAAACAGGATCTCCATAGCAAGAATTGGTGCGATTTGATCATTTCAAACTTCACCTGTTGCCCAGAAATTTCTCCACAAAATTAGTTAGAAGCTTGAGATTTCCGGTATTGTGCTTTGAGGCACCAGTGTCTACGATGAATAGAACTATCACGACGAGCTGCAAAAGAATTTGAAGACAATGGAGTATTGGACACGTGGAGCTCCTAGGGTCTTATGTTCAATATAGTACAGTGCTAGATGCATTTCTTAGAGGCATACTAACGTTTGGATTAACATTCCTTTTTCAGACTTAGGTTTCATTGTAATCCAGATGGTGTATACTTGGATAACCACCACTGCATGTCTTACTATAATTGTTCATTTAAAATTCCTAGTTATGTTTCTAGATTTCCTTTTTGACAGTGGAGTCTGTTGCTACGGTTTTCTTACTGGATGTTGCAAAAGATTTGTTACATCATGCTTGGGTTCTGTAGTCCTAACAGGAACCAGCCATTGGTTCTTAGTCCTAGAATTCTCGCAATTTATATTATGAAGAACTCACAAAATCATGATTGTCATCAGCACACACTGTCCACAAGTAACACTTACAAAGTTAACATTCGAGGTTTCTAGCATTCACACTGTCATTACACGCTGCTTACAGAGTTTTATTATTGAAAAACTTATACTTCCTTCGGTGGTCTTCTACTTCTTGTTCTCCCTTGGACTATTGTTAGAATGACTCATATCTTCAGATGATTGCTCTTAAGCTTAGTGTCTGCTAACACTAGTATTGGAATTACTCCGTAGAGAAAGACCACACGTTTGTTAGGTTTCCTAATGCTCTTGATGCAACTGATGTGTTTATTGTATGGATTGGGCTTTGTGTGCACTTTATACATTCCTGGTGCGAGACATTTGTGTTCTTGACAATGGCAACTTATTCTGAGGCAAAATATGTGCAGTCGAATGGTTTGAAAAATTCATTAGAACATTTTGTGTGGTAACGCTTTGACTTTGAGAAATCTTTCTTTGCCAAGGAGAATCTGAAAAATAGCTGGATTACCTAAAACTGGATTGTCTTTGACTTTTTAAAAGCATTCGGTTGTCGAATAACCGATGATTTTTCAAATTTGTTTCACAGGATTTCCTTTCATCTTTTCTAAGATTTCTTCAAACTCACTTATGGCAATTCCTTTCGTCTTGTAATTGAGCCTTTCAAGTCTTGAATTTCAAAATACTGTTCACATTCTTTCAAAATTACGTTTGACTGATTTTCTTTGAAAGATTTGTCTTGTTTTATCTTTTCTTTAAATGTTGTAAATACAAGTTCCATGAGTAATCGCATGTTTTGAAGAGATTCAAAATTCTTTGACATTGTTTTATCTTTGAAAGCTCTTTTTCAAGACGTTCACACTTTTCCAAGGTTTCTCCGTAATCACATTGCAAATCAGTGAATTCATCTAAGTCTGTGTATATTCCAAGTATCGCATTCATGTGATCAGCATAGTAATATTCCCTTGAAAGACGGTCGATTTCATTCAAAAACTGTGTTTTTTGAGTTTCCATTTGAGACTTAAGATTATCTACCTCATCTTCAAGAGAATTAACATATTTCAAATCAGCAACACTTTCCTCTTTCAAACCCACTAAGTGATTTCTTTCTAAATCCGTTGTATTGTTCATAATTTGGGGGACCAAAAATTTCCTTCTATTGATGTTTGGAATGTAAGGGATCGTGTTACAAAATATGTTCTTTTGGCGATTGTTTGTTTGCAACGTTCCACTCCATCAAAAATCGTGCCAACACACTTTTTGATCTTGAAAAGTTCTTTAGAGCTTTGACACTTTTTATCCCAAGGAATGGATTCATCTATTCGTTTCTCTAACAAAGTTGGTTGTTTACGAAAAGACTCTTTGGAAAATTCATTATTAGTAGATGATTGACTCATCGTTGACATTTTTGGAAAATTGTGTTGCACAGCCTTTACCGTTGTGGGAAACGAATAAATCATAGAGATTATTGCAATTGAGCATAATCAATCGGTCTGATTAGATCGTTAATTTTGATCGACGTTCTTTGTTCAAGACAAATCGTTTCGTTAGAATCAGGGGCTAACATTACGCAAGAATTATCATTGTAGCAACTATATCATACAGACGAGGATTCGCTTCTTTGAGCTTTCTTGAGGAACTAAGGTTTTGCAAAATCGTTTTTAAATTACGATTTTTAAGCTATCATTGTTTGTAACAGCATTGGCCGTTTTATAAACAATTCATTCAAAAACCTTGACTTTGTTTCTAAGCAATGACTTTATCAGTTTCTTGTCCTCACGAGTTTGTGTAAAGCTTAATCTGAGCCTCTTTTGCTTCTGATATTATGGAGATCGGGTTCTTGAGTGCACAAAGCTCTTTTTTTCATATCCAAAATCGTTTTGATTTAAATCATTTATTTGGTTTGAGTATATGCATTAGATGCATTAGTGAGAGAAAGGGTAAGGTGTGTGTGTTTAGAGAGAGAAACACACACTCCTTATTACTAAATTATGAATCCTCACCCCTCAATGGAAGTAGGGGAGGGGATATTATTATTGCACTGGACCACGATTCTACTTTCTATACTTGACAATTTTAGTCCCTGGGTGTCGGTTAGTATCAAACTAGTGTAATTCCGTACTAGCCGACATATTTTAAGGCTAACAATCTTCCCCCAATATGTGGGCATATAGACTTACTTACAATGTTCCTATCGAGTACTAATACAACTAAATATAGTGACATCAAGGCGATTCTACAATCGGCTAAGATGACGGTCTTTGTCTTCTATTTTGTTACTTGTATTCCAGCTTGGATCTTCTTTGTCTTGACTTGTTCTGGAACCATTGTTGTATTCATTATTGAGTTGGATTAAACTTCCCCCAATTCATGCTAGATGTCTTATAGCTTTCTTTCATAGATCCTTTTTGGCGAAGTTCTCTGGATTTCAGCTTCCCCCCAAACCTACAATCCGTATTTTGAGCATATTCTGAAACGTTGATGTAGCTTTGAACGTCTTCTAACATTGACATTTAAAGTGCACAGCGGAATTTTGTAGAAGAAACAGTCAACCACACCAACTAATTATGCGTTATATGCTATCGTGGACTTTCGGCTTGGTGATTATCCCGTTTGGGGGAATATGCAAAGAGTATCAGCAACAGTTCTTCTCACGCATGCAGAATACTTCACAAAACCATACTAAGTGAAGGAGCTATAACTACTTCCCCACTGGGAAGATGGACTTGGATAGCATCAAAGTATCAAAGTAACGTTTTCCCCATGATGGTTTCGAACTCTCGAAGCATCACATTTCGACGTCGTGGACGACTTATACTCGAGATAGTTCTTGTCTAAGCAACAATCTTGAACAAGTTATGAAAGAAATTGAAGAACTTTGAAAAGATTTGCTGAGACTATTGAAGTATCATTGACGTTTAGTAGATTCACAGTCGTCCGTGACGAGTTGCCGATCACTTCCTCAACTTTTACTCTATGGCTAATCTTACCAACCTCGTATTCTGTCGGCTATTTGCTGTGACCACATGGTGAAGTAAACCCGATATACCAAATTTGAAAATGAAGTAAAATTCCCCAAATTTGTTACTTAAGCTTGCACTGTTGTTGATTGAAGAACGGTGCAGAAGAAAGCCTTAAGTACCCTATACACTCAACTAAGAGCCAAAATAAGTACAACACCTCTTGAGACTATCCACATCGGCATCTGCGTGTGACACTGAGCACTATAATGTAACTCCTTTAAGTGATAGCTATAACCCGTGAGTACTACAATGTAACTCCTTACATCGGGTATAACTAGATAATCCAAGTCTCAACCATAACTGTATACGTTCAAGCAAACTTCGTTCAAACGATTGATTGGGTTTGAATGAAATGATGTAGAAAGTAGAGGATAAGTCTCGATGATGAAACTAAGTAGATGCCTTGTGTAACCCACCTTCAAAGCTCAAATAAGGGATACCAATCAACTTCGTGATCACTTGACATTAAAATCAAATCTCTAGCCGTAGTCATTGTAGTGATCTTATTGGATCCTTTTGTAGTGTTATGTATCGTGTTTGTTGTGTTGGATGAAATCAATTGACATTCACGGGATTTTACAATTCTTATGATTAACGATAAATGAATTACGGGATTTACAAAATCAATAGAAAAACCGTGAGTATTTGAGAGAGTCACGGGCCTTAAAAACGGACTTACCGGATCAAACAGTTAGGGCCCGTTTTTACTCAAACCGTTTTTCTCACGCCAGATGCTAAAAAATTTCGTTCGGTCCAAGAATTTGCTAGTTCGGTCATTGCTAGTTAATCAGCTCGTATGAACCTCTTCGTTCGATCCATCGTTGATTAGGCTACGTTACGAACTATCGTTCGAATCGCTCGTTCGATCCTCCGCTAGTTCGATCAGCTCGTTCGAACCTCTCGTTCGAACCACTCGTTCGATCAGCTCGTTCGAACCTCTCGTTCCAACCGCTCGTTCGATCCTCTCGTTCGAACTGCTCGTTCGATCAGCTCAGTTCGAACCTCTCGTTCGAACTCTCGTCTCGAAACTCGCTCGTTCGAAAACCGCTCGTTCGAAACCGCTCGATCGATTTGGCTAGTATCGATCGTGCTTGAAGAAGATGCGTTCGATCAAAACAGAAAAAACCACTAGTTCGATCAAAACAGGAAAAGCCACTCGTTTCGTCATTTGCAAGAACCGTTGCTCGTTCGATTCCATAGAGACCTCTGTTCGCATGGTCTTTAGTTCCACTCGTTCGATCACACGCAATACACAAACCACTCGTGACGTACCTTCTTCTTTCTTCGTTTCAGCCTCAACGATAAAGCACAATAAATCATTAAGCCGAATCATTAAGATTGTAGAGAGAGAAAGGAAAGATGTGTATGTTTCTAGAGAGAGGGAGGAGAAACACACACACTTATGAGATACAAATGGTTATCCTCACCCCTCATTGGAAGTAAGGAGAGGGTTATATAGGCGTATGATACATACATCTATCCTAACTTGACATTATTAGACCCTACGTGTCACACCTTATATTATCTAGTGTAATTCCGTATAAGTCGACATATTTTAAGGCTAACAATCTTACCCCAATATGTGGACATACGGAATTACTTACAATGTTCCTAACATGTACAAAGTACAACAAAATAAAGTCTTCGAAAGCGTTTCCAATGCTGAAGATGACATCTTTGTCTTCTAGTCTTGATACTTATACTTTAGCTTGGATATTCTGTAACTTTACTTGTTATGGAACCATTGTAGTATGCATGAGTTGGATTAACTTCCCCCCGATTCATGCAGCATGTCTTGAAAAGCTTTCTTCATAGACTCCTTTTTGATAAAGTTTTTGAATCAGCTTCTCCCCAAACCAACATCCGTATCTTGAGCAGATTCTGAAACTTTGATGTAGCTCGGAAGATCTTCTATCATTGACGTTTAAAGTACACAGCGGAATTTTGTAGAAGAGTCAGCCAACCACACCAACTAATACTGCTTCTATACTGTATCATGACATTTGGTCTTGGTGAATATCTGTTCGGGGGTACATGCGAGAAATCAACAACAAATCTTCTCACGTATGTAGTATACTTCACAAACCATACTAAGCAAAGTAGTATAAACTACTTCCCCCCAGAAGTTGACATGATTACATCAAAGTACACATTTTCCCCCATGATGGTTTCGAACTATCGAAAGCATCATTGACATGTACGACCATATACTCGATAAGTTCTTATCATAAGCAACAATCTTAAAAAGTTATGAAAGTCGTTGAAGAGCTTTGAAAGATTTTATTGAGACTGTAAAGTACCATTGACGTTCTGTAGCTTCAAATATCCCGTGAGAATTGCTGATTACATCTTAATCTTTAGACTCTCTGGATAACTTACCAACCTCATATTCTGTCGGCTATTGCTGTGACCGTGTGGTGAAGTAAACCCGATGTACCAAACTTGAAACTGAAGTAAAATCCCTCAAATTTGTTACTTAAGCTTGCCTTGTTATTGATTGAAGAACGGTGCAAGATTAAATCTTTAAGTACCTTATACCCAACATCAAAAGTATAAGAAGTACCACACCTCTTAAAACTATCCTTACCAATCTCGTATTATGTCGGCTATTACTGTGACCACATGGTGAAGTAAATCCGATATACCAAACTTGAAAATGAATAAAAATCCTCCAAATTTGTTACTTAAGATTGCACTGTTGTTGATTGAAGAACGGTGCAGAAGAAAGCCTCTAAGTGCCCTATACTCCTATCACAAAGTATATGAAAAGTACAACACCTCTTGAAATTATCCACATCTGCATCTGCGTGTAACATTGAGTACTACAATGTATCTCCTTTAAGTGATAGTTCACCAACCACCCCGACTACTGGAAACTAGATAATCCAAGTCTCAATCATAAACCGTATAGGTTCAAGCAAGTCATCAATCGATAGATTGGGCTTGAAAAAAAGGGGTAGAAAATAGAAGGAAGTCTCGATGATGAAATAAGTAGATGCCTTCGTGAAACCCACTTCAATCTCAAATAAGGGATACCAAATAAACTTCATGATCACTTGACATTAAAATCCAAATTACATAGCCATTTTGACGTTTTAGTGAATCTTAATGATCGTTTTAACATTAAGTGTTATGTTTGCTTTGGTGTTTGTTTTGATTGACATGATTATATATTCCCAAATCTAGCCACATCAAATTTTTTTGGGAAATTAGGATTTCAAAACATAGAATTTCCTTAAACTGTGGAAAGTGTTTAAGTTTGGTTCTTGACGAAATTAGGTGAAATTGGCCTTTACCAAAAATGATTTGAAATTCAGTTGAAAATCAATTTCGGTTGAAATTACCAAAAATGGTAAAGTTCGCCATAAAACTCGGTATAGATCGCCTCTTTTAAAGGATGGTATAAATCGCCTCCTTTAAGGAAGGTATAAATCGCCTCCTTTAGGATGGTATATGGTATAAATCGCCTGCCTCATGTATAAATCGCCTGACCATGTATAAATTGCCTGACACATGTATATATTGCTTGAGGTATGTATAAATCGCCTAACACATGTATAAATCGCTTGAAACATGTATAAATCGCTTGACACATGTATAAATCTCTTGAAATATGTATAAATCGCTTGGCACATGTATAAATCGCCTGAAACATGTATAAATCGCCTAAAATAGTGTATAAATCGCCTAGTATTGATTTTCTTGAAGAAACCAACTTTTGAATCACTAATAAGATACACTTTTTGACGTTTTTCCTTGGTTTCTTTTGTAAAACTAGGTATTTCAAGTCAATAAGAACCATAAAAACACAAACTTTATAGTTTTTAACACGAAAAAATTTCCACTTTTTTCGTGTATAAAGCTTAGAAAAAACAAATATTTTTCGAAATAAGCTTTATAAAACCACAAAACACTTGTACAAATGAGTTAGAAACATTAGAGAGAAGAAAGTTTCAAGCTTTTGTACAAAATAAGCACCAACCAAACAAACCTGTAGGTTTTGGCTTAAAAATAAGCCACGAAACACCAATAAACCCTACGAAATAAGCTAAACAACAACCCAAAACGCTGCTAGGCTCTGATACCAATTGTTACCCATAAAGATTCTAGCCAAGACAAGATCCGGATGTCAAGGAGGATAGAAATAATAAGTTTCTATTTATTAGATTGTAGAGAGAGAAAAGAAAGATGTGTGTATTTTTAGAAAAAGGGAAGAGAAACACACACACTTATGAGATACAAATGGTTATCCTCACCCCTCCTTGGAAGTAAGGAGGAGGTTATATAGGCGTATGACTTATACATCTATCCTAAATTGACATTATTAGACCCTACGTGTCACGCCTTATATTATCTAGTGTAATTTTGTATAAATTGACATATTTTAAGGCTAACAGAAAATAGTACAAAATGCACCAATTCTAGAACGATCTCTATTTTTCCATTTGCTGAGGATGGCATCATATCCTCGGTTCAACCCCGTTTCTTTCTCAAAGTACTAAATAACATTTAACCAAAATCCCATGCTCTTCATAGCGTTTCTTGTGATGTTGTTTTCTAGACACGTCGCACTACGCCTGACACAACGCGACCTCTTCCTCTGTTGTCCATGTTTTTGATGATTCCTTATTTTTAGTCGTTACAGTCTTTTGGCGACGTTCTGAAACCTTCTTAGCTTTGACGGGCGCCGCCACCTCTTCGACCGAAGAGTTGTCTTTAACAGGAGCCGAACCGCGAGCCGAACCCTGACGCATAGAAAAATATTAACCCATAAAAAATTCTTGATTACCGCCCGAACCTAGACCCACATAATAATCCGGACCCGAACCTTGACCTGCATAATATTCTTACGTATTAAATAAGTTCTCCATATCCATATCAACATTAAGATTGTTAAGCGGAGAATACCCTTGATTTGGTTGCAGGGACGGAGACGGTGGTTCGTATGACAGACGATACATTGGTTGTTAGTAAAAAGCTTGTTGGGAGTTATACGGAGGACTAAACGAACGATTTTGGTAATTAGGTTGTCTTGGTTGTTGTGGTGAGTGTTACACAGAACCCGCGAGGCGAAAGATCTTAGGGTTTTGGGTTTGAGAGTTTTCTTATACATTGTAAATTACTATGAGAAGTATAAGAGAAAAAGTAGTTTGAATTTGTGTATAAAATAGTGATATGAATGGGGTATCTATAGGGAATAGTTTAAAATTTTAAAGTCTAAAAAAGTTTTTTTTATTTAAATCAATAACGTCAAAAAGGGAGGAGTATTAAATTGGTAGTGGGTGCGACTGATTCGTGCAAAACCTACATAGGCGACCGACATCGATGACTTGGCCACAATGATGGCGACCGACTCAAGGTCGCGACTGAATCAGTCGACCAACACCACTATGACCAGCCTTAAATATCTGAAAAAAGTCTTAAATATAACATTTATAGCTACGTTTAACATTCTTTTTATTAATATAAAAGTAAACCCTAAGACTAGTAAACGTTCCTTAAAAAATACCTAGAGAACACTTGTTCGACAAAATGAT
>BQNB010024750.1:0-50735 GCA_026074375.1 Tanacetum coccineum
TTCTAGCTTGTTCTTTTAAGACTGAAGTAAGTGAACATGAGCCATTAATTCTTGAATTTGAGCTGATTTTGAAGATGGAAGATGTGGGACTAAAGTATCTTTAGGTGAATCATGAGAAGTAGCATGAGTGTCTTCATCTTTTCTAATTTCCTCTTCTTCACTCTCATCTGAAACAATGATAGGCTCATCCTATAGGGAGTCAGGAGTGAAGAAGGCAAATCTTGTGTCTTTTAGGAGATTTGATAAATCCTCCAGCTTTATTTTCTTTGAAATTTCATTAGCTCTGGACTCCTCATTTGTACCTAGGTTAGTGTGGGCAGTTTTCAACCCATCTCCAACAGATTTGGTTTGATCACTACTGAGCTGAGGGTGGGCTCATTCTTCACTGGTGACCCTTAAAGAAGTTAGGCCACCAGCTGCTTGTTGTGCCTCTTTATGAATTTTACCAACCACTGTTGTGGGAGGTGAAGGATGGCTTGGGCTTTTGTCCTTGGCCGTACTAGACTGAGTTTCTTTATCTGATTGGCCAGTTTTGGATTTGGATGCCTCAGTTTTGGAATTAGATGTGTGTTTTGAAGATTGTTTTCTTATGAGTCCACTTTTAACTCTAGGCTTTTTGCCTTGGGGAACCTCCTCGGTTTGTGAGGAAGGTTTTGGAGCTTTGGAGTCCACAGGAACATCTAATTTGCAGATGGCCCTTATGTGGTCAGTAAAGGGAGGTTCTTCATGTTGGTTTGGCTTCAGTACCCAATTGTGAACACTGAAGGTCTGAGTAGGGTTGATGGTGAGCTCTTCATTCTCATATTCAGGCATCATGTATTCCAGTAGAAAACTCTTTTTGAGAGTTCCTTTTGCCCCAATCTCCCCACTGTAACCTATTGTTACAAACCATGGTCTTACTATTGTGATGGAGGGTGGGGGAACATACATACTTGAGTGAGGTATGTAATGAGCCCTAAGAGCATTTCTAAAGGTGTTGATACCTACATCTCCTCTAACTCCACCTGTAGGAGTGGATACCCAAATCTTAGAGTCATCTAAGGTATTTGCAGTGTACCAAAATTCACACAGGTACTCTTTATATTGAGTTGGGGCCCTTGTAAATGCTTCTTTTAGACAGCATTTAGAAATAAAGTCTGACACAATCTCAAAGTATTCTGAATTTGAGTGTGAGGGATATAGTAGTGCAACTTCATTATTGGTAGTGAAGGAAATCTCAAATAGACTTTAACAATTTTGAAAATAACTTTAGTTTTATCAATGATAACAAAGATGACTACTCGGATAGTTGAGAATAATTCATAAGTGTTGGAAATGATTTGACCTTGAAGATGGGACTTTAATTTATAAAAATGATTTCTCGTTAGAAAACATTTTTACGAATTAACTTGATTAACTTAAGACTTATATTTAGTTAACTAGACCAAATGTGTCACTCAAATAATCCAGTTATTATTATATCAAAGCTTATTTTGTTTATCAATTTACGAAAGTGGATTTCTCAGCACAGACGTTAAAGACCATAGACAAATCTTTAAAACCACATAGATCATAACGGGTCTTTTGACCTATACCGATATGATTATATAATCTAAGTTGATAAGCAAAAATGGATAAGATAAGATATAACAGGTTTGCAACATAAGCTTAAGATTAAAATGATCTAATTCATACCAAAAACACTTATTAATTATTGTACTTCACCGAGTAGTCATGAGAGAATTAGCTTCTCATGGCCAAGGAGTTCATAACAAAAGTAGATTTTACATAAACTTCTATTATTTCAATAACTATTTAGGAAACCGTCTTCGTTCTTGATCGTTAGATCATTCTCTTCAACTTTAGAAGGTGTTTCTCGGTGTTTTTAGTGAAAGGAGGGAAATATATGTGTGTGAGAGATGATTAATGAAGAGAGAATGGGATGATTTGAGGATGCAAATTCGTCCTTTATTTATAGGCAAGATTGGGTGCAAAGTCTAGCGCACTTAGGAAAAAGTGCGGCGAACTTTGGGAGTTAATGCGATTACATTTAATGACTTTTACTGGAAGTGCGGCGCACTTGCAAAGAAGTGCGGCGGTTTTGAGGAGTTAATGCAGGAGCATTTATTAGACTTTAATTTTTCAAACTTTAGGAGAATGTGCGGCACACAATATTATAAGTGCGGCGGTGTTTTGGCTTCACAGGAAAGTGCGGCATACAATGTAGCAAGTGCGGCGGACTTCTTGATCTTTGGCTAGAAATCTTTTTCTTTTTTTGTATTCGTCTCCCAAAATGTATAGATTCATGAGCTTGGGTCTCTAGAGTCTTCAAGTGAACCTATAAGCAATTCAAGCTTAATTAAGTACCAAAAGTTCACGAGAAATGATAAAATACACATAAATAACGCCATAGAAACATGTATAATTTGGGCGTTATCAAATCCCTTCACACTTAGCTTATTGCTTGCCCTCAAGCAATGGAAGCGAAAAAATAAAATCATTTGTCGTGACGTGGAGAAAATTTTGAATTTTTAAGAGAGTTTGCATATTAGATAACTTTTTCAGCATTGACATATAACATAGCACTCACATCAGGGATAATGGTTGATTTAATTACACTCGGCCATCAGATATGGTTTAATTTATTTTTTTGTGTAGAACATTAATTGGCCTCAGACATAATCTAGACTAGCTACCGTTGGGCTTGAACTTCACACATAAACCTGACCGAATAGGTGGGAACTAGGGTACTAGATGAGGATCCAAATCTTCATGCGACGAAACATTAAGCCTTTATTTATTGAACTATTACAACTATATAGAAAATTTTTTTATTACAGCTAAGGCTTTGCTCAGAGACTTTTTTCTATTTCAATTTCATATTAATTTAGCTATCATAGTATTAAAAGGATCGCTTATGAGATTAAGAAATTGCAAGATACATTTCATGTGATAGGCTTCGGTCTAGTAAATGATGATTAAGCACAAGTTTTAGAGCTTCTAAATTATCGGCTCTCTCAAATATAATTTTTAACCAATACCAATGTTCAAGAAAAGGTGACAAAGACCATACGTACAATCCGTTAACGACGGATTTTGCACATATGATGCTAAATCCAAACCTTAACTCGAACAAGCTAAAGGCATCAATTATCTTAGGTACCAAAGGTGGATACCCGAATATTTTTAAGGCTTAGATTTCTCACAATTTAGTGGACTGGGGTGTGCTAGCTATAATGTCAATCCGGTTAGACTTGCCTTACTAAGAGCATTTTTTCATTTCAAAACATATAATAAAATATTAGCTAGAAAAAATTTTAATAGAGCAAACATAGAGGGATATGATTAATTTTTCCTATTTGGCTCCCCTCTACACTTAAGTTAAACATTGTCCTCAATTGTGATAATGCATATAATAGAGAAAAATAAAGAAAATTAAAGGAAAATATGGTACTTTCATGGGGCATAGAGAAATGCATAGCTGTAAGCTAATCTTGAGCATACGTCGTAATTTTCCACATCTTTTAAGCTAGAGTACCTGCTTAAGAGTAAACAAAAGCACACAAAGAGAAAATATTTTTGTTGATTTAAAAAAAATATTAGTAGAGGAATGGAGGAGGAACTCCTCCACACTTAAGTGAAAGCACGGGCTGCCTCCCGAGAAGCGCTTAATTTTTTAAGAGAGTCGTTAGCTTAGATATATTTCGGGGGTCATTTGTTTGGAAAAAAAGGAGTGACTGCTTCCCTTGGGTCATTATCTTCTTCGTGATATAGTTTGAGTCGGTGACCATTGACTATGAAGGTCTTTCCATCTTTTCCATAAAGTTCAACATATCCGGATGGATATTGATGTTTCACTACATAAGGTACCAACCATCGAGATCTAAGTTTCGGTTGTTTAAATTGTACTTTGAGTGAAAAAGTAGGACTTTATTTCCTTGCTGGTATTCCTTTTCTCATTCGTATTTTCGTAATGCCAGAACTTTGGTTCTTTTTTCCCTTGTATAGACGAGAGTTTTCATATGCTTGGTATCTAAGTTTGTCTAACTCGTGCAATTTGAACATTCTTTTTTATTTGAACTCATGTAACTTAGGAGTAGTGTAATTTACTTTTTTTTAATGTTTTAAATTTATGTTTGAAGTCTTTAAATTCTATACTTTTAAGCCTTGTAATCTTTTTAAGTTAATGAAAATTTCAGTTTTTATGTTTACTAAAACTCTGTCTTAAACGCTTTTTTTCCTTTATGCATTTAATCTTATTATGTTTTATAAGTAACTTTAACAAGCTCTTATAAGCTCTTAATATAACTATTTTTGTCCCATTGAGTATCCAAGAAAATACATCAGCATATTGTGTTACGGAAGGGAAGCCAAATTTGGAAGGGCTTCCATGACTTACCAGCTTATCATAAGATAAGCTGGAGCTTTTGAAGATAATCTCCTTTGAGCATTTAAGCCCTTGTTTAGAGCAAAAGGGCAAAGGTACTCTTTTTTTCTCAATTCCTTATTTTAGTTCACTTAACTGTGTTGCTTATTTCCTGCTTATTACTGCTTAACCTTTGCTTATTACTGCTTTATATGTGCTTAATCAAGTGTTCAAATAACTTATTACATTTAGTTTATAGCTTAGATTTAGTTTAATATGAGTTTAAGTTAAAACTGCTCTTATAGCAGTTTTAACTACTTATTAGCTTAGCTTATTAATCAGTGCTTTTTGTCCTTAAGTTTTAGCTTATTTGTGTTTAAATGCCATAGTACTAAATTTGATTTCATAATTTGTAGCTTAATCAAGTCTGTTTTAGCTTTTAACAGGATTTTAAGTTTTTAAAGGGGTGTTTGGGTTAAGACTTAAAATGGGTCAAAATGAGTTTAGAATGGTTTTGGGTGACTAAGCCATCTTTAGCAAGCCTTTTGAAAGTGAGTTAATCTGTTTTTAAAAGTTTTCAAATATTAAAATCAAGTTTTAAGGTGTCTTGTACAAATTCCTTTAATCTGTGGTTTTGAAAGTTTTCCAAATTGTTTGTATTTGATTTTTACTTAAAAGTTTGTTTTAAGGTCTTGTTTTTACTTCATGTTGAGTCTAAATGCAGTAGTAACTAAGTTAGTTAAGTTTACTTTTCCATTTGTGGTTTTGGGTCAAAACTGTCCAAGTTTGGTTTTCAGTGTGTAAGCTTAACATCATTTTTCATGTCATTTTTAGATTAGTTAAAATCAGTTTAGGATCTAAAAATTATAGCATAAACTCTTTGGTGTATGAATTTATCTGAGCTTTGTAGCTTAAAATATTAGCTTTTATCTAGACATAAGTGCTTAATATTAGTTTTTATTTGCTTTTAGCTTAATCTTTTAGCTTATTTAGTCTTATCTTTAGTTCTAAATCTGTCAAAAGCCCTTCATAAATCTGTTTTAATGCATACTGTCTTTTAGCTTTTTCATAGTTTTCTAGCTTATTTTGTTAGCTTATTTTTGTTCCTATATGCTTATTAGGTCTAGGAGTTGGCATGTGTAGCTTATTTGTCTTTTCTTTTAGCTTATTGAGTCTTAAGAGTTCAAACAGTCTAGCCTTTTTAGTCATTAAGCTTAAAAAGCAAACTGTCAACTTTTCTTTTGCTTATTCCTAGCTTATTTTCAGTTTTGTAAAAAGTTTCTTTTTTAAAGTTTGTTAATTTTGCTTATTTTATAAGTTTTTAAAAAGAAAAAGAAAAAAAATGTTATCTAAAAAAGAGGGGTCACAGGGGTCGAACCTGTGACCTCCCCCTTTTATACCAAGCACCTCAACACACCACACACTCACCAACTGCCCTAGGGTCTTTTTCGTTTATACATTCACCCAATTTAATATTTAAACCCTTTTTAGCCTTTAAGCTTTCAGCCCCTTTTTGCTTATTTCCTGCTTATTTAAATAAGCTGTTTAGCTCATTTTATTTTTCCTGGATTCAGCATTACTCAAAGTACTTTTTATAATTTTTTCAGAATTTTCCCATTTAGTTTACTATTTTTATGCATTTTTTAGATTAAATCCGTTTTTAATTCATAATAAAAAATATAAAAGTCAAAAAAATATAATTCTTTTTTTTAATATTTTCTTTTATCATTTAGGATTTATAAAAATTAAATTTTCATTTGTAGGGTTAAAATTTTAGAATTTGGGTTTTTAAAGAACGGGTTTTGATTCCCGTTATCATTTTTAGTGTTTTAGCCTTAATTGCTTTCGTTTTTAGCTTGCATTTATTTGTTTTAGCATATTATTAGTAAAAATAGATAACCAAATCCAATTTGTGATATTCAAGCATTTTTCCACAAACGTTACCTCGATTTTCAAATTCGCACCTCGTCGGGACACGACCCGGGAAAGTTTTTAGGGATATTACTTTGGGTAAAAGTAATTTTCCTTTTAAAAAAGCCTCTTGGAATTTCTTATTATTGATGTTTTTGGGAATACTTATTATATATTTATATTTATATTATATATATAGTAAAAAAATCCTTGAAACCATTTTCCAAGCAAAGGCTTGCTTATGTCTTTTTAAAACAAAGATGAGCTTATTTTTATTTTGCTTAGAAAGCTGAGATGATATGATCACTGGAAGAAAAGAAGGTTCTTCTAAAAATACATATTATAAGTTATCGGAAGAGGTTTTAATTCAAGATCTGAAGGCGGTTCTTCAAGAGATGTATTGATCTTATAATCGGTGTTAAAGGTGATCTTTTCGAATGGTGGTTCTTAGGTTTCGGAGTAAGATTTAGAGTTTTCATCGGCGGTCATTGCCATGAATTCATCGAATTCAGCAAAGAGTTTTTCTTCGAGAATAGTTCCCTCGATGGAATGAAGGATTTTACTCCCTTCATCGAGAAGAGCATCTAAATCTTCTTCTAAGATTTCATCGATAACGTCAATACTAAAACATATATCATTGTTTGAATAGGAGTGTTTCATCGCAGAATCATGTGAAAGGTCATTCGTTTAGTACCAACTCCAAGATTGAGTTATTTCTGTTTAACTCGAATTACTGCATCGGCAGTATGGAGGAAAGGTCTCCCTAAGATTAGAGGAACTTTACTGTCTTCTTCCATTTCAAGAATAACAAAATCCACAGGAAAAGTGAATTTACCAACTTCAACGAGCATATTTTCAGCTATTCCAATAGGGTGTTGGAATGATCGGTCGGCTAATCTTACGCTCATTTTAGTAGGTTTGAGAGTTTCAAGAGATAATTTAGCATATAGAGAATATGGCATGAGATTAATGCTAGCACCAAGGTCGGCTAAAGCATTGCATGGGAAAGCTTTACTGAAGTTACATGGAATAATTAAACTTCCAGGGTCTCCAAGTTTAGGTGGGACTTTGTTTTGAATCATAGCAGAACTTTCATCGCTAAAGAAAGCGAATGAGATTTATTCGAGTTTGTGCTTATTGCTTANCGGGAAACCTGAGAGTTTTTGAAACCTAAGGTCCGTGAGTCCCGATACTAGTCTCTGTGGGGTGTCAAAAGCCTGGTCACTTAGCCGCAAGGTTAGGATGTGCCGAGACGAAAGTCGCTACATGGGATGATCTCGCCTTCAAAATCATTATTCTTGGGTGGAACGTGAAGCATAGTATTTTGTAAAACATTGATCCATGGTTGAAATTCAAAATAGCACATTCGCCTAAGATATAATAATTGTCGGGAGTGAAAAGTTCACAAGTTGCAAATATGAGTAGTGTTAGCATCTTTACTAATATTTAGCTGTGATTTCGTTTTAAGCTTGGTTTGGAGCAAGTAAAAAGTCAGGGGCGATGAATTTATCCTTTTTGGGGCATTCTCGGATCGAAATACATCTTGTTCTATGATCCCTAATAGTTATGGAAATAACGAAAGTCGAAATATTCAAAGTTTATAAAAAAAAATTGAAAAATGGGAAAATGGGGTGTTTTAAAGCTTGTGATTTCTTAACTTTCTCCACGAAAGTCTTTGCTACTTTTTAAAGATTTAGTTTGGGGAATTTTTAAGGTATTTGGTTTCAAAACATATAATATTGCGTGAGGACACACAATCGCTTAGTTTAGGGAATTTTTATATGTGTGAAAACACATATCCGTTTTATACTAAAAATGACCCATAAAAGATAAAAGTGTGCTTAAAATGCTTGTATATTGCTTGTTTTGTCTTTGTGATTGTATAGGTATGAATAATGCAAATATCACAATAAAATGGTCAAAACCGGACAAACACGGACACGGAGACGGATAGAGTGTACAAGAGCCAGGAGAATGCTTCCAAGGTCAACCAAAGTCAACCATTGGTCAACATTGGTCAACTACAAGAAGACAAAAACCCTCAAATTACCCAAATCAGCCCCTCAAATAAACCAAATTGCAAAAATGGTCCCTAAGCCCTAACGGTGTTAACTCTTTAATATATAAAGAGTTAACACTCGTTATCTTCTTTATAATAACCCAAAAACAAACCCTAGCCAAAAACACACCCGTGGCCCATTTCTTTTATAAATAACCCAAGCCCAAAGCCAAGTCAACCCCCGGGTAAAAAGAAATCAAACGCTCCCTTATAAAAAGAAATACGCGCGAAATGTTGTCACTGTTTATCTTCTTCTTCAATTTACCTTGAGTTAAAATCAAAGGGCAAATCAAAATTTATTTCGTGGAAGGAAGATTCGAGTACCAAGCAGTGATGTGGCACAAAGAAACGTCATACAAGAGCTCTCATTGGTCCAATCCCACAAGGAATGACACGCGGGTCTGACAAAAAGCACACCAAGGACAAGGATTTTGCACAAAATTGAGTGCAAAAGAAGCAAAAATGCTCTGACACATGGAATGCCATGTTGGCAATCCGTGTGCTCACTCAATTAATCCAACGGCAATCTATAAGGATCCAATGATGAGCAAATATTCAAGGGCCAAGATCAAATGGATAAGGAGCGGGCAAGAGACCTAGAAGCATCCTCTTAAGGCTATAAATAAAGCTCCTCACTCACACGCAGATCATTTTTTTTCTGCATTTTTTTAAAGTTTTTTTAAGTAGCTTTTGTAATCTTTTTATGTAATTTTTTTTTATTAAAGCTTTTGTAATCTCCATTTCAAAGTATTGTAATCTGTTTTAATCAATGAAATCTTAGTTATTTTATTTAAACTGTGTTTGCTTAGTTTGTTTCCAAAATCCTAAAATCCCTTGTTTTCTATAAACTCTCAAATCAATCACAAAGCCTCTTACAAGCTCATCTTAAGCTCATCTAAGTCTCTATGCTTAGATTTGAGCTTAACTAGTCATTAATCTATTCAAACCTTTAAAATTAGTTTAAACCTATGCTTAATTTGGATCTGAGTTGCTTGGATTATAAGCTTACCATGGAAGAGCTTATTGGACTTTACTAGCTTATCTTTGTGATAAGCTAGAGCTTGTTGACTAGCTCTTAAGAGCATTTAAAGCCTATGTTTAGCTAAGGCAATTGTAAGTCTCACTTTACCTTTTCTGTCTTTACTTTGATAGCTTGATATTGCTTAATCTGCTTGTTTGCCTGCTTGTTTCTGTTAGTATAGATTGCTTATGCTTAATATAGTTGTTAGATTACATTTATGCTTGATAATTAGTTTAAATACTTAGTTTGCTTTTATTTTCTATAAAACTGTCTAAAAACCAAAAAAAAAATTAGCACAGATAGTAGTTTATTGTTTTTGGCTTATTTGCTTATTCATACATGTTCATTATAGTTGTTATAAGTTGTTAGACATCTGGTATCTGAGTTTTAATTATTAAATCTGTTTTTCATAAGCTTAAATGGATTTGAATTTGTTTAAAGGGGTGTTTGGTTCAAACAGTATTAACTTTGGTTAATGCTGTTGTAGATCACTTGGTTCTTTGGATTGATTTCAAATCTATCTTTGAGTTTATAAGAGTGGGATTTAAGGTGTTTGTTAGGCTCAATCAAGTTTTCAGTAGGTTTTCTATTAGTAGTTTAAATTTGTCGGTCTCAAATCAGTGAGACAAGCATTTTTAGTTCAAGCATTTCCTAGATCTTGTTATTGCTTTAGTTTTAGTGTCATATAGGTGTAGCATGTTATTTCTTTTGCCTGCATTTGTTAAAGATTGGTTTTAGTTCACTTTTGTGCAAACTGCATCAGCAGTTTATTTAGCCAAAACAACCAATTTCAATCTAGATTTTTAGTTAGTAAAAGTAGTTTTTATCTTTTAATTTTCTTTGCATAACTAGTTTATAGACAAATCTATATAGTTTAAGTCTTAATTTTGCTTTAAAACTTTATTAGCTTATATAAATTTAGTCTGCAAAACTGTCATTTTCCTTTTTCATAAATTTTCAAAAATAAAACAAAAAAAAGCATTATGTCTGCATCATCCTTTACTAGTAGCCTTTTTATTGTTGATAAGTGTAAAATACACATATCCGTTTATACCTAAAATAACCCAATTAAACTCAAAACAGACCAAAAAATGGCAAAAATATGCTTGTATTTGTGTTTTGTATGTCCAGGTATGGATAAATAAAAAAACACACAAGAAAACAGTCAAAAAACAGGCAAGCACGGACACGAGAATCGGTTAGGTAGAAATTAGCTTATAGTTCTTGGTCATTACTTAATTTAGTTTTTTTGTACTTATAAAGTTTTCTAAAAAAAAAAACCAAAAATATAGTTTAAGTAGTGGATCGTCAAGTTTGCATCTGTTTTAACTTATCTAGAGCTTTTCAAAAATAATTGTTTTTTAGTAGACAGTGGCTTTTTGTTTTAGCTTGTCTACAACTTTGTTTTTATAAGTTTTCAAAAATAAAAAAAAATCAAAAAGGTTGAGGCAGGATTCGAACCTGTGTCCTCAACCTTCACACACACTCGTCCCACCATCAACACACACTAACCACTTTGCTACAATAGCTCATCCGTTATACCTTTGCATAATCTTTCTTTTATAAAAATTTTGCATTTTAGTTATAATAAGATGTTTTAAGCTTATTACACAGCATTTATTCCAATAAGCTGTGAACCCACTATTTTGTTCTTAGCATTCCTTTCATTTAAAGCTACTCTTCAAATTTTTTTTCAAGAATTTTTATAATTAGTTTAAGGGTATATCTAACATTTATTTTTATTAAAAACTTTAAAATTTCATAAAAAATAGAAAATAATCAAAAAAATATAATTCTTTTTTAGAAAATTTTCTTTATTCTTATAGTTCCTAGGAAAAATAGTTTTGCTTTCATAGGGTTAAATTTGCAAAATTTCATTTTTTAAAGAACGGATTCGTCTTCCTCCGTTCACAGATTTTCACGTGCTTATAACTTAATTTCAATTCCGTTTTTGTTTTAGTTTTCTTTAAACTTACTTTTTAGTCAATTAGAGTCTATTAAAAGAGAAAAATTCATTTTAGGTTTAATTTTGGAAATTTAGGTTTTTTTTAGGGTTCCCGATTTGCGTTTTTAGTCAAAGTTTAATTTCCCGTTATTAAAGTTAGATTTAATTGTCTTTTAATTTGCTCACTTTTAGGATTTTAGAAAACAAATCATCTTCGAACCAATTTAAATCATTGTCCAAACAATAAACGTGGTCTCAATTTCATAAATCTTTGAGGAATACGACCCGGTAATCACTTACCAGTAAATATACGTATTATTATATATATTTGTGAGAATTTTCCTCATTACCTTTGTCCTCAAGGGTAGTTTGGGAATTTTCTATTATTATATCATTATATGTGTATTATAAATTCTACATCAATAACTCAAACTACACTTGGGTTGTGTTTGTAGAGTCTAAAAATGATATTTAGAAAAAATTAAAATATTATGTAAAAAGCTTGAAAACCTACAAGATTGTTCTATTATCTCAATTGAAACTAATCATCTTAGTGAATTTGATAAATTTCAATTTGGAAGCTTTTGTGAACAATGTTAATACAAATATTCGCGTAAAACGATATTTATATTTAATGATCTTTGAGTTTTGATAATAACAAATATAATGTCATACTAAATAAAAGTTTACGTAAACAAGTTATTTAGTCGTAAGTTTACTTGACGACGACAAATCACTTAAGGTATAAATATGGCTTTTTAAAGCGTAGTTAATGATCAAAGAAAAATATCTTTTCTCGCATTCAAACTAAATCATTTGCATAAACCTTTTCTAATCAAATGATTTCAAGTAAACACATTGACTACAATCCTTTAGTATATATAAATATATATAATATAAATATATAATAGGATAATATAAATTAAATAGAGAGAGTAAGTATTCCAAGAGGGTTTTAAGAAGAATATTACTTTTGACCAAAGTAAAATCCCAAAAAACCTTCCCGGGTCGTTTCCCGACGATGTGCGAATTTGAAAATCGGTTACGTTTGTGGTCGCGTTAAGCGTTTGACTGGTCATATTTGATCTGGAATTCGACTTCTAGATAATTAAAATGCAAAACAAGTAACGGGCGCAACGCTAACAATAACGAAAGCTATTAAAGATTTAAACCTACAACGATAACGGGAATCAAAACCGTGCTTTAAAAACCTAAATCCTACAATTTAACCCTACAAAAGTTAATTTAATTTTTAACAATCCTAAATGATTAAAAATAATTTTAGATAAAATAATTATATTATAAAGATTCGATGGTAACATTGGCGTATTGAAGAATACAATTAATTTTTTTTCTCAAATGTGTATCGCTTTTTTGTAAATTTTTTTTTTTTTTTTTTTTTTTTTTTTTTTTTTTTTTTTTTTTTTTTTTTTTTTTTTTTGGTTTTTTTTTTTTTTTTTTTTTTTTTTTTAGTATTTGGGTGTGTGGCTTCTTTTTTTTTTTTTTTTTTTTTTTTTTTTTTATTTTTTTTATTTTTTTTTTTTTGATTATTTTTTTTGTTTTTTTTTTTTTTTTTTTTTTTTTTTTTTTTTTTTTTTTATTTTTTATTTTTTATTGTTTTTTTTTTTTTTTTTTTAGTTTTTTTTTTTTGTTTTTTTTTCTTGTTTTTTTTTTTTTTTTTTTTTTTTTTTTTTTTTTTTTTTTTTTTTTTTCTTTTTTTTTATTTTTTTTTTTTATTTTATTTTTTTTTTTTTTTTTTTTTTTTTTTTTTGTTTTTTTTTTTTTTCTTTTTTTTTTTTTTTTCTTTTTATCTATTAATTTTTTATTTTTTTATTAGTTTTATTTTTTTTTTTTTTTTTTGTGTATTTTTTTTTATTATTTATTATAAAATATATTGTAATATATAATAATTATTAGAAGAATTATTTATTTTTAATATTATTTTTTTTATTATTATTTTTATTATTATTTTTTTTATTATTTTTATATTTATTTTTAATTTTTTTATTTAATTAGTTATTTATTATTTTATTTTTATATATTATTTATTTTGTTTTTATAATTATATATTTTATATTTATAATTTTTTATTATTTTTTTTTATTATATATTTTTATTTTTTTTTTTATATATATTTTTTGAAATATTTTATTTATATATTTGTTATATTATGTTTTTTATTTATATAAATTTATATATATATATATATAAATATTATAATATAATAATTTTATTTTTATATTATTTTAATATTTTATATATATATTCTATAATATTTATTTTTTTTTAATTTTTATTTTTTTTTTTATTTTTATAATTTTATATATTATTATTTTATGAAAATATAATATAATATAATATTATTTATTATATGAACTTCTTATTATATTATTTATTTCTTTAGTTACAACGGAAATCACGATAAAGTAACACATTTATATTATTATATTAATTTTTAATAAGGTTATATATATTACTAATTATTTTTTTTAATATATTATTTTTATTATTATTTTTTTTTTTATTTATTTTATTTTTTTTTTTTTATTAATTTTAGATATTTTTTTATATATTTTATTTTTATATTTATTTTTTTTTTTTTATTTATTTTTTTATTTTTTTGAACTTATTATTTTAATTATACTGACTTTCCAAACATTTTTTATCTAAATTAAATATTAAAAATACTAAACTATTTATAAAAAATCTGAAAAAATTATGAAAAGTACTTTGAACAGTTAAAAACCTATGAAAAATAAAACGGGGTCAACAACTTATCTCAATAAGCTGTTAATAAGCCAATTAAGTCTGATATGCTAAAAGGGGTAAAAAAGTGTTAACTAATAAATGTGGAAAACCATAACCAGAAAAAACCCAAGGGCGAGTTGGTTGTGTGTGGTGTGTTAAAATGCTTGGTTGAGGTTGGTTGAGGTTAAGGGTTCGAGCCTAGCCTCACCCTTGACTTCCCAATTTCCCAAGTGTTTTTATTTTTTAAATTTCTTTTTGAAAAAGCTTTTAATAAGCTAAAATAAGGACTTTTTGTGAAATGATTTTTTATAAAAACCTAAAACAAGCTAGAAATAAGCACTTAAAAGTGACAATACTTGGTTTTTTTTAACTAAGGGCTACAAGGCTAACTGTTTCGCTTTTTTAGACACACTAAGCAGTAAGAAAAACAGATAAGCTAAACAAAAATGAATTACTTAAACCCCTAATAAGCACTAATGACAAAATAAGCTAACAATTATGACTAAAACCTAAACCGTAAATGAACATGAATTACCTAAAAGGCGTTTAAACTTAAATTCTAAACTAAAAGTGCTAATAAGCTTAAATAAGCTCTAATCTAAACTAAATAAGCTAACAACACTTAAACCTATCCTAATAAGCAAATCTAAACACAACTAAAGCAAATCCAATAAGCCAATAAGCTCAGAAAAGCAAATAAGCTTATTGGCCAAAACTTTTGACTAAACAGCCTAAGGGGGCACTTTCTAGCTTATTTTTAAGCTAGTAAATGGATCCTTATGGCTTAGAGACTTATAGCACTGAAAAGCTTATACAACAAGCTATCTAAATCATCAATCAGAAAACATTTTGAAAATCAAATAAGCTGTGAAAAAGCTAGGTGAAAATGCTGATTACACTCAATAGCTGCTGAGTTTTTTCAAGCTTTTGAAAAGACAAAAGGCAAAGTTCAGACCTAATTTTAAGCTAGTAATTAAAAGCTAAACTTTAAAATAAGCTCAAACAGATTAAGCTTATATCCTAATGAGCTTGTGCTAAGAAAATTAGACCCTAAAACTAATTTTAACTTTCCTAAATTTGCTAATAAAAAAGGGCCTTTTGACTTTGAAAATAAAATTTTAAAACTTTGACAGGTTTTGACTAAAAACACAATGCACATGCACACCTAAACTAAAGCTATTCTACTGCATTCAAAAATAAAAACAAGCATGAAAATGGTCCTACAATCACTTAATCAAAATCAAGGCAAACAAGCTTAATTATAAAACTTAAAACACCACATATTCAAAGTACATATACAAAACTCCTTAAAACTTGATTTTAATCTTTAAAAACTTTTTAAACTGATTAAAACAACTTAAATAAGCTTGTTGAAGTTAGCTTAATGACCCAAAACAATTTTTTTACAAATCAATTTGACCCATTTTGGCTATTATCCCAAACACTCCTTTAAGTTTTCAAAATCAGTTTTAAAGCTAATTTAAACTGATTTAAGCCAAGAATTTTAAAGACAGATATCCAACAATGAATATTAAGCAATAAGAAGCAATAAGAACACAGTAATAAGCACTTAAAATAAGCAACTAAGAATAAGCAGTTTAAAAGCAATTTAAGGCAGATTTAAATAAAAACATAAGCAAATGACATATAAGCAATGAGCAAGCATAAATAAGCAATAAATAACAATAATAAGCAACAATAAGCAGTAATAAGCAATAGTAAATAGTAAATAAGCAAATAAGCAGTTTTAAGCTAAAATGCGAAAAAAAATGGAGAACTTACAAAGCCCTTGCTCAAAACAGGGCATATAAGCATACAATAAGCTCATCTATAAGCTCTAGCTTAGTGAAACCCATAAGCCCATCCAGGTTTTGGCCTGTATAATCCGCCAAAAATCCATTTTTAGCATTTTTTGAGTGATTTTTGGTAAAAGACTTAAACACTATAAGTTATTGAAAAACTTATAGTGCTTAAGTTAACAGATGAAGTATGATATAAAAAAGAGCTTTTGTGAGCTTATCAAACGTTTTTAAAACATAAAAGCATTATTATTAAAAACAATTTTAACATAAAAACTTGGATTTTATTAAACTCAATAAAAAAAGCTTTAAAAAAATAGTACAATAAGCTAAAAGACTTAAATATAAGATGAAAAACTTAAAAACTAAAAACTAGATGCCTTTGAAGGCTTACAATGATCCTATTTATAAAGAAAACTAAGGTCTTGGGGTCTTCTTCTTGTGTTTCTTCTGTGAGAGAAACAAGAGGTGTGTTTGTTGTGTAAGTAAGTCGAAAACTCATCAAAGCCATCCATTTTTTCTTTCTTTGCTTCTCACATTTCCATAATCACAACCCTAATTGCGTTGTCCTTTTCCACGGACGAATGGTGTTATTGAGGATTGCCAACATGGCATTTGGTGTTTAGTGGAGTGGGGTTGAGGGGTGAGAGTGATGGGTTTGTATTTTGGAGCAGGGGTCAAGGTAGGGAAAGGGATGGATAAATAGTAAGGGCGGGAAATAGGATTGGGTACTGTTTGTTTAATAGTTAACGGATGTTAGGGGGTTAAGGACTAAAGGTGCAAAGGTTTATAGGTTATAGGGGCTAACTGAGTTAGCCCTTAAGGACTAGTAATGTTAGTCCTTGAGGACTAACTGTGTAAAGGTTAAGGGGTGTTGGATTAATGGTTGTTAATTGTTGTTGGGCTATGGTTTGGGCCGGTTATGTGTGGTGGACTTTAGGGTTTTTTAGATACTATAAGATTTATAGTATTAGGCTTAATGGGCTGACCTGACCCATTAAATGGTACGGGTTGGCCCATTTAAGATTGCTTATGTCCTCGGCTTCGATCTTTGACTTTTTCCTAGTTGACCTTGACGTTTTCTCACGGCTTTTTTCATTTCCCAAGTGCTCCGTTTGTTCCGTTTTTGCCTTTGATTTTTTGTATTTTAGTGAATATCCGATACCTGCACAGTATATAAAGCAAAACAAGCATATATTCGGCATTTTATATCTGTTTTTGGTAATTTAGGATCGTTTTTATAGGTAAAAGGTATGTGTAATTAAGCACATACCAAAATTCCCCATACTAAGATATTTCCATGTCCTCACGCAATGCCATAAGTAAACACTTTAGAAAACCAAGAATCTCAATCCCCCTCGGCTAATTACCTCGAAAAGTAGCTAAGTATTCATCGAGGGGAATTAAAGAATCATCAGTTTTAAAAAGCCCCGTTTTGACCATTTTTAACTATTTATACTTATTACCACACATATTTTTGTATTTTTCCTTTTTCTCATTTTTTTATACTTTTCATAGCAACTAACATGTTTGGACTTTCATTATTTTTATAACTTTAGGGTCACAGAACAAGACGCACTTTAATCCTAAAATGCTCAAAAAGATAAATTCATCGTTCCCGACTTTTCACTTGTTCCAAGCCAAGCTTAAAAAACAAAATCACCGTACATAACAAGCTAAGATGCTAACACTAACTCATACTTTTACCTTGTGAACTTTTGGTCTCGACAATTATTATATTCCTTAGGTGAACTAGTGTTTTATTTCGAATTCAACCATAGATCAAACGTTTTGCAAAAGTTCTATGCTTTAACGTTTCTACCCAAAAAGTAATGATTTAAAGAGCGAGATCATCTCCATGTAGTGACTTTCGTCTCTGCAACATCCCAACCTTGCGGCTTAAGTGACCCAGGGGCTTTTTGACACCCCACAGAGACCTAGTATTCGGGATCAAACGGACCTTTAGTTCAACAAAACCTTTGGGATTTTCCGTTATACATAAAATCACAACTCAAAAAAACGAAAATAGTCCTTAGTTCAAAAGCATAATTAAATTTAAGAAAAAATATGTTCCTATATTTATTAAATCACACAATATTACACTTAAATATAATTATTCATCCTATAAACTAAGAAATCCTCGACCTTTTAGAATCTGCAACATCAGTTATGAGCCCGGTAAATGCAACAAAACTCTATCAGTCTTGGATTATTAACTATGTGCCTTATTTAAAGACTTGCAACATCGGTTGTAGAGCTGACAAGAAATGCATAAACTTTTAATAGCCCACCTTTTCATATTATTATACCTTCATTCATTTTTTTTATACTTTATATTAACCATGATATAGAGAAAAATTTCTTTTTTTTAGAAAATTAAGTATAAATTTGAAACTAAGACAAACATTATGACCATACTTCAAAAATTCGTTGATATAAAGTCCTAATTATCAAAGAGAGCACAGTATTATAGTCCTGGTTGAAGCTTAATGGTAGAGAAAAGGCAAGCCATAAAAGGGGAACAAACTAACATGATGATATCAATTTTCCACAGCCTGGATGATATTCATGGATGTGGCTAGTTTCTAGGAGAGAGAACACATAGAGAGATATTTTCTAGAGAGAGAGTGTATGTGTTAAAGTGTAAAATGAATAATTACTAGCTCACCTCTTCCAAAGTTGGAAGAGGCTTTTATAGTTCTTACAAAGAACCGGGTTTTAGTACCCGGTTCGAAACCGAAAATCATACGATTAACTATTAAACTACGAGCTATAATAAACAGTAAAATACACGGGGTGACCGAGTCTTTTTTTTTTTTTTTTCTAATATCTAACTTCTCCCCCTAAGGGAGGTCTCGCCCTAAAAATAATAAAGCTTAATCACTTCAGTCTTAGCGCGTAGACATTATGATATCTTGTACATTTAGGTATGAATCTTTATTCATCATTGACTTGTCTTTAAATTGTGATCATGAGCTTTCTTGAGATCCATCAACCTAAACATAAATCTTATATCAAGCTATTGTAATGGATCGGCCATCCTTAGTGCACATTGTTGAAGATATACTCGATAACAGAGTTTTCGGTAAGCTTAGAACCTTTATAGGTCTTTCATAACTCATAACAAGTGGTAGGTCGTGTCTGAAGCATTCGGTTATTCCGATTATATCTCTGGTACTGGGGTATTTTCCATCTCCATCCTCCATCTTTAAATTATCCTGTAATGAAAACAGTTTAGCAATAAAGAGAAAAATTGATTTGAAAAATCAGTCTAATGTTTCTTATGAAAAAAAAGATTTTGTAACACTTAACTTCGAGAGTTTTGCTTGGTTTTTAAATTATTCAATAATCGTTAATTTCTTATACTGGAACAAGTTTGAATTCACTTAGAATCACACCATCGTTTCTTTCTAGTTGACAAAGTTTGATTCTTGTAGAATCAGCACAAGTCACCTACCTAGAGCTTGTTTTGATGATGGCTTCTAGCAGGATTTCCATCTTCATTTGAAAAACCTTCATTTTCACTCGGATTTCTGGCAATACACAAGGAAAATGCATAGGACCTTAGGATAGACTCTTTCCACAGTGTGGGAAAGACCAGAGAATTGCAATGTGTCCTAACGAGATTACTTGATTATCTCTGGCTCTAGACTCGAAAGTGCGCTTTGGTTATGAGTGATCGAGGCTGGAGCTGACTCTAGCCACCATTTTCAATACAACTAACTCGGAGTGAGAAAGTCAATAGCTTACCGTTTTTAAGTCTCCATGAGAATGAAAACAAAAATCGTTTGAGAAGATTCTGAGTGGCTAGGGATGGTTGTGCAATTGCATCATCTGGGCCATGATGTCGTCTTCAATGTCAGCATCATCTTAGTGATTCATGGCAGCAATGTATTGACCCGGTTTCTGCCTAAGTGTATAGAGGGCTTTTTTCTTTACACCATTTATCCTTACTATTCTTTTTAACTCTTTAACCCCTTCAGTGCTTACCGAAACTTCATGACTAGAACCTTGTTGGGTTTATTCCAGTACTAGCATCCATCTCCAATGCGGACACTATCCCCGTATCTTACGTTTTTCTCCTTTTTTTTATGTCATACCTACGGACTACTTATATGTTACATGATTGTCCCTGGGCAGATCCCTCCGGTTCTGGATGGATCATTGGAACTTATACCTAACCTTACCAACCTTATATCTCTGATAATGTAAAATGCATGGTCAGTCTTTTGGTACAGTTCTCCTCTCCATAAAACCAATTGAAAAATTCAATTAAGGTACTTATGATATAAATATCAAAGCGTTTTGTACCTCGATTGTTTTTACTTTTCAGAAATGCTCCCCCTCAAAATGTGCATCGGTATTCAAAATTGTTTAGCACGTTTGGGCGGAGTATACACACGAGTCTTAATAATCACATTTTTATTATTCACATATTTTAATCACATTTTCTCCCCTTATCAAAAATTTTAAACCCTTTGACATTTTGGATATCAATTGATTTAAATATGTTAAAAAAATTGGAGAACCACTTGTGAATCAAGTTATTACACAAGTCGTGTATGAAACGATTAATGCTCCCTCCTCAAGTCGTGAGGGACATAGATTATTTTCCTGACACCTAATCATCAAAAGATATACTACTTTTTACTTATAGTGTACAAGATAAATTATTCACAATAAGATAATATTGACCTTAGTGTCAGAGTGACGATGTCACTCTGTTTTGCTGATCAGTCTGTAGTCAATATCTCTTAGGCATCCACCGACAAAGCTTTCCAGACTTCGAAAGATTCTCCTGATCTTTAATCTTCTCTCAAATCCCTCGATATAAGTCTTCACTCCATTCTTTTGTCGTCTCAATCCATTTTCCGATCTCCATGCCTTAATTAACTTAATTGCTTGAAATCTTTAACCATGAAATCCAGCTTTTATTTGATTCTTGTCAACGTTCCATCGCTAAACTTGTGCACCTCATCTATTCTCATCATCTTCCTATTATCATCCCTGTCTCTGTAGATTACTGCCTTTGAAAGGAAAATCAGATGCATCCCAATTAGGTTGTTCCAGATTAAGCTTAGTTTGATAGCTCTCAATGCCCAGCTGCAAGTCTTCGACACGTTTCCTTATGATAATGTTTCTGGTCCATAAACTGACCCCGCGTTGTCCAAAATTAACCTTGTCCTTGCTTTGGTAGTAGGTCGAACTTTGTGCCTTGAATATGAAGGATGTTCAAGTCTTCAAAGTCATTAGGATGAAGAATTTTGAAATCATTTTCTGAGATCTTGTACTCGTTGTAGTCAGCTCGGCGTAAAACTATCTCTCTCAAGTAGTTGTATCCGTATCTTTCATAAGTCTTGTACTGATAACACTGATTTTGCATATTAGATATGACTGCATCTGATCTAGGGCTCACCTATATTTGTTGATGTAGAATTGCGTTAAATCAAAACCACATGTTGGGGTGAAAAAAAAATACCATAAGCTGCACTTAATGTCATAATACTTGCTCACTTTTAATCCAAATGACTAGAACTAATTCTTCAAGTCTAAAGTCTGGATAAAGAGCGGCTTTAAGCTTGGATATTTGATAAAGCTTTTTGTTTCGTTCTTGTCTCATGTAAGATACTCCAATCTTTTGTTTGTACAAAGAATTGGGTTGAATAGTCACCTGACCTGGAGTCCACCTATGGGCAACGATTGCTAATATCAGGAAGCAATCCAATGACCCTCAGTATTAACCAAATTAATCTAGATTTGGTGAGAAGCTATGACAATCTTCATCTGAAACTGAAGAGAAATGTTGTTTCTCAAATAAAAACCTTTCACCTCAGAATGTTGGACCTTCAAACTAGGACTTTTGCTTGAGCTCTTCTTTTCAATCCGTCTACAATACCATCTGATCGAATGAGCCTATAATCATCATCTTGTTATGAAGCTTGTTTTTCCAATCCTGGATCTTGAAGTGGCTTTGCAAATGCATTTGCACCAGTTTTTTGTCAGCTTCATGTAGGGTCAATTGAGGAATGCCCATTCCAGGTTCAGGAGAAGCAGGTCTTTCTTCTTCTTCAGGTATTGGTCTGAACCATGTTGTTGTATCCGATACTGAGCATATGATGTTATTCGTTTTCCTCCTGGTCTGGAGACAATGCCCTTGATCAAAAATTAAGAATGTCCTCAGTAAATGTTCAACCACCATCACCTTATCAGTAGGCCTCTTCAAACTGGATCTTGCTTGGTGCAAACTTTTAACCAGTTTTACGAACCCACCTTAGATCTTTAGCCCTGGAGGATTCTATGGTGGTGGATGCTTCTTAGCAGAATCAGACTCTCTTATTCTTCTCTTCTTTGATGACTTACCCTGTTTTGATCCAGCTAGAGGGCCTTCATCATCATCATCGTCATCATCATTATCACCATCATGCTTTCTTTTATGGTCTTTAACCGTGTCTGCAACTTCCTTGTCCATGGCATTTTCATCCTCTATCAATGCTTCCATGAGAGCATGAAATATAATTCTCTGTAGTTGGCAGGATTTCTGTTGGCAGATTTATTCTTTTGCATGGATTTGAAGAGAGCACTCTTTAGATCAAATTCTTCAAGTGCAGCTTTATCACGAAAATTGATGGTATATATAAACGTTGGCTCTTGTTTCTTCTCTTCTTGTTCCCTTTTGATTCTGGTAATCTCTTCAGGACTCTTTTCAGATTCTTGACTCTAGAGCAGGCAGCACAGAGTATTTCTCAACTAAATCTGCAGTGTGTCTTTCAAGAGTCTTAAGGAGAGCATCATCAAGTTTTGTTCCTAGATACTTATCAACAACTGGAGGAACTTGGGATTGAATAGAAGCCAAAACATCAGCAGAGTGATCAAACTTCTTTACTTCAGACATATCTTGTTCTAATTTCATGACTCTTAGCTGAAGGGCGATGAATGGTGTGATTTCTGGGATAGCTGTGGTGATTGCTAGAGCTTCGGTGTTGATTGGTGGTGTTGTAATGGTTGTAGGGATTGGTGTTGTTTGTTGCAAAACTGGAGGTTGCTCAAAAATCTCCTCGTTATGAGATAGATTAAGAAATTGATTACCATAATCAGAAGGCACAGAAAAGCTTGACACAAGTAAGGTTGCTCGAGTAGTCTCTTTGTTAATGTCAGCAGTCTTTTCACCTCAGCATCCTTCATCTTCAGTGTCCAAGCATTTTTGCGCACCGTTAATTCCTGTACAAGTAAAAAAGCGTTAGTATCAAGATCAGTTTCTTCATTATCATCCTCAGCATCTGCAAAAATTGACTCATCCAGAACCCCTGGTATCTCACCAGTTCCTTCATCAGAGCCACCAGTACCAAGCTTTCTCCCTAACATTCTCCTGTTATCCTTAAGAGCTTTCATTACGTCAGCGGCCTCTTGTTCAGCGGGAATAAGAGTTTGAATACCCTTGAGCTTCTGGGTTGTTTTAGAAATAGTAATATCTGACTGTCTTCTTCTCGCAGGTTCGGGGATAGATTCTGAGACAATTCTTGCATGAGTGGCATGAACTTGTCTTGCTGCAGCTTCTTCTTCAGCTTCAGTTAAGCTGATAGATTTTCCTAATTCCAAAGCTATGTCTGGTTCAGGAACGATGTTGTCATCAACTGATATGGTGGCTTTCTTCTTAGCAACTCTTCTACTAGAGGTTTTCCTTCTGATAAGAGGTTCTGGTTCAGACTCATCAGACACATCAACAGATTCTTCAGTGGGATCTGCAGACTTCTTCCCTTGTGAACCTTTCCCTCTGCTCTTCTTTAGAGGTATTTGACCAGTAGAATACAGGATGAACCTCTTGTATGATTCTGATTGAATAATCTCTTTATTAAGCATAGTAGCAGGAATGGCGAGACCATATGTGCTGAACATCCTCACCCATTCTGATAAATTTGAGTCGACTCCACAACAACTGTCACCTTGATTAATGTGAAAGTGTTCAAAACTTGAGCTTCTTGAGAGATTTGTGCTTGGAGAGGAAGTAATCAATGATAACCTTTGTGAATCGAGGATATGGCATATTTTCACGTCTTGACTTTTTCCTCCCTCTATGTCAATTTGGTAAGCAATGTCTTCCCAAATCAAAGATGGATAATCAACATTCTCTACTATAAAACATGCCCCATAGAAAATCAAAATCTTGACTTCCTCAACTTTGCATTGCTAGATGCCTTTCCAAATAGAACTTGTTGATAGCAGCACAGCTGCCAGTGTCCCCAAGGTTGATGCAATGTAGTCCACAAAACTATTTGTATATTTTGTAGAAGTGATCCTGCTATCCAAGATCACCTAGGGAAGTGAGTTTCCTTCATCATTTTGTACTTCAGAAAGTCTTCCACCTTCTTTTCTTAGACAGATTATCAAGTATTTCCCCCCCTTCCTAAACTAAGCATCTATCACATACCTTTTGTCGGCTAGAAGAAACTCATAAGACTCGGAGCCTTTGATCTTAGTAATGGTGTACCAAAACTGTTGCATGAGAATTTCAGGGACATTCACAAAAATGGTGAATGCCTTGATGCATGTAGAACTCTTGATCACATCAATAACAACTTGAAAGGTTTTCCTCTTTCTGCTTTACTGTGGTTTTTCCAGTCTAACATTTGTTGTGCTTATGTTGCACATCTTTCAGCATAAGGAACCCATAGACATCATGAGCATTGACTTGTTCTGTCTCATGAGCATTCATGATTTTCTACTTAAGAAACAACCAATCAGTTTTCATATACAACATATAGTGTTATCTACTATTTCATTGGATATCCTTGATGTGCTGATTGATTTTAGAAACATGCAATGGTTAGGTTTCATGTAGACGTGATAGTGATATAACACTCTCAGAATGAGTCATCTAAGAACAATGAGTCAATGTTAATTGTGAAGTTAACAAGATCGATTCAGTTTTGAGATTAAGACTCTTATTCTCATAGAGGGCAAATAACACATTTTCAAGCATGGCACATGAAGATATATGACATAAAGAACAAGATTAAACAAATTTTAAAAAATTGGGCTGAGTTTCTTTTTGTATTTTTGTCAAATTTCTGCTTGAATATGTACCATGTACAATATTTCGCTTAAGCTTACATGTTTCCTTATAACAAAAGATTTGCAACGATTCGTATGAACATAGTTAAAAATATTTCACTTGAAATAGGGTATTTATGTTTCGCTTGAAACATGTCATACATGTTTCGCTTGAAACATGACGTACATGTTTCGCTTGAAACACGACATACATGTTTCGCTTGAAACATGTCATACATGTTTCACTTGAAACATGACAAACATGTTTCGCTTGAAACATGTCAAACATGTTTCGCTTGAAACATGTCAAACATGTTTCGCTTGAAACATGTGTTTAACATGTTCCGCTTAAGCCTGTGTTTAACATGTTCCACTTTATTCATCAGAACATGTTTCGCTTGCTCACCAAAAATTCATAACTTAGATTTTTTAACAACTTAAATCCCTATGAATCATACAAGCAAGCATCTCAATACACTTCTAAGCATTTCATAATCCATAACCACAAAGATATGAAACACTTTCAAGCACAAACGAGGTATATTCGATCTCAATCAAGAAGAACCACATATACATTATGTTTTAACAACTAGGAGACATAGTACAAACACTTAGGCACATGTAGCATTTAGCAAACACACATATAGAGATACTATCTAGGTTTACCCTAATACACCATCTAACGAGCCAATTAACCATCCATTTCCAAACAATAAGTGATCCTAGGCCACAAAGACAGAATCTAAAGGCATAAGGGAGCTATTGTGAGGCTACCTAACACAGACCTAAGACCAATTAAACAATGAATCACATTTCGCTTCATTCATGTCCACAAAAATCATAGTATCTCCATCAAATGTTAACGAAATAAAAAAACTGTTTCAAAACACGTCCTTGATTGATCGCAACCCATGCGATCAAACCCCTCATTCAATTTCCACAAAAAACCGCAACACTTTAATTTTTATGATCCCTAAAATCGATTTTAATTACGATTAAGAGCTCAAAAACGAGTTGTAAAAACTAATCCTTTTATAAATGGATGAGAAATTAGTAATGAACGATTAGGAGTAGTACCTTTGATCTTGAAATGAAGATTGAAAAACTTGAAATTGTGAATGGCGCGGATTTATGTTGCTTGTTGGTGTTGCAAATATAACACTGAATCCCAGACTTCTGCAAAACCTGAGTACCTACATTTTCTCTAGCCCCAGCAACATTAACTCCCCTCTGATTATCATACCCAGTTCCTCTGTTGATTCTTGGAGAATTGTCTTGATTAGCTCTGCTAGTGTTTGATGAGGTTCGAAGGTTGTTGTTGGTAGGTTTGTAGATTTTCTTAAATGAGAGAGAAATTAAAGCCATGAGTTTGTCAATCTCCTTATCCTTTGACATTTCATCGTCTTCAGTAACTGTTGCAGGTTTTGGATCATAAGTAGGAGCAGAAGATGTAACAATTGCTTTTCCTCTATTTCTGGTAGATTGTTGTGATCTGATGGAGGAATATTGAGTGTTTTGAGGATGGTATACTGGTTGTTGTTGAGCAACAAGTGCAAGTGGATTAGCAGTACGTGCTAGTCTTTCAGCTCTTATCTCATTGACTTCATTCTGGTGTTGCTTCAGGATGTCATAAAGTTTGTGATAGGAGACAGTCTTCATCTCTTGACTCTATTTAACAAGTGTCACAAACCTTTACCATTCTGGTTGTAGTTGAAGTAAGAACTGGACATTCACTTGATGATTAGTAACATCACACTGATTTCTGACTAGCTCATTCATCATCTTATAAAACCTTGAGTAATACGATTTAAGTGATTCAACATCTCGTGATGTGAATTTTCCAAACTCCCAATACAAATTAGTTTCAAGATCTTGAACATTAATTGATTCACCTTGTTTCAACCTTTCAATGGCTTTCCACATTTCACATGCATTAGGACAAGCATCAACTGTGGAGTAGATATCGTTATCTATCCGTGTGAGAATGATCTGAACGGCTTCAGCTTTGGCATTTAGTTGATCTCGTATGTCTTATGAAACATTCTTATAGTTCTCCATATACCCTTCTGTAGTTGTTTAAGAACTACCTTCAGCAACTGGAACGGTCTTCTCAGTACATTTGAACTTGTATGGTGGATTCTGGAGACAATAGTAGATGAGTTCATTGTTTAGTTTGGTGTCAATGTATCTCTTGATTCAGGATTTCCACTGAACGTAATTACCTGGTGCTAACATTGGTGGACGATCTTTGCCTCTTGCTTCCATAATAGCATTGTGTAGAGTTTTGTATGTTTGAGTTTGCAAATTGGTATTTGTATTTGACATTTTGATGTTGTGAATGGATATTGGATCTTAAGTGTTATGAAGTGTTGATTTTATTGTGGTTTGAATGAAGTCAATTAACTTCCACAGGATTTTACAACGCTATGATTAAAACCAAGAAGAAAAATGACTTGTCGGGATTTTACAAAATCAATAGTTTAACCGTGAAAGTAGAGTTGATTTGAAGTTGAGGTTTGATGTTTGATTAATTAATTAACGTTTTAAGTCCACAAAGTACGTTGAGTTAAAGTCCAAAGTCCAAAGTCCAATAAAAAAAGGTTCGAGAAATGCAAAGATTTCAAGCAGTTGATAAATCACTGATTTCAATGACAACTCGCTGGATCTGTGATAACTCGCTGGATTGAGAAGATTTGGGCAGCATAACGGTTGACTTTGACTTTAGAAATTTTGTCTTCAATGTACCTGTAACTCTCTGCTTTAACTCGCTGAAAGTTCCTGTAAGTCGCTGCTTTAACTCGCTATAAATTCCTGTAAGTCGCTGCTTTAACTCGCTGCAAATTCCTGTAAGTCGCTGCTTTAACTCGCTGCAAATTCTTGTAAGTCGCTTCCTTAACTCGCTGAACGTTCTTGTAACTCGCTGCTTTTCTGCTTAATTCGCCAGATTAACTCGCTGGATTCAAAAATGTCACTTTCGATAGTACAATCCGTCACTTTCGTACTTTTTGTCCTGTTCCACCTATAACAACACACAAACTCGCTACCTATTGAGTTAGACAACTCGCTAGATAGAAAAAAAATGAAGGAACATTCGAATAAGCTTAAAAAACAAAATAAGCTTATGACATAAGCTAGCCAACTTCAAACTAAGCAAGTAGAGCTTCTTCTAATCACGAAAGTACATGGCTTTTCTTGTGAAACTTCAAGAACAACCTTACTCGCCACTTAGACACTCAAATAAGCCGAATAGAATAAGCTTAATAATCTACCTAAAAGCTTATCTAACACATGAGATGGCTACTAAATAAGTTGTGGAACTAGTAGAGCAAGAAAAAGGACAAGCTTAACAAACCAAAACCCAAAAACTAAAAAAAACGTATGCTTTTTTAGACAACAAGCCACAGTTTGATCTTGTAAACACAAATCAAACACTAAACACCCCCTGGCTCTGATACCATAAAAAAAAACGTGTGCTTTTCTAGACAATAAGCCACGGTTTGATCTTGTAACCACAAATCAAACACTAAACACCCCTTGGCGATTGATACCACATGTTATCCCAATGTATTATGATCCAAACACAACTATAAGTATTACCAATAAGCAAGATTGAGTAGAAAATAAGCTAGGATGTAGAGAGAGAAAGTAGAGAGAGAAACAAGAAGGAAAGATTAGATTAGAGAGAAAAATGGTGAGTTACAAGTGAGAGCAAATGCAACCAACACCCTCTCCATGTGTGGAGAGGGTTTCTTTTATACCCTTGGCCTATTACTTGGCACTTGGGCTTTCTTAATAGGCCGGGCTTGGCTTAACTTGGGCTTTGAACCCGAAACATAGACAATATTAGATTACAATCCAAGCCCGTTAATACCCGACTAGCCTATTACATTACAAGACCTATTTGACTTTATAAGACCGATAACTTTCTTGTTTGACTTAATAAAATTAAGGCTAACAGTTTCAAACCACGATTTAAAACCTCAAATTGTCCACTCATTTGTGGATGATATGCGGTAGAAAGTCGGTGTGTCACCCTATATTTAAGCATGACCTTTGCAAATTGGTCATTGCAAAATGGATACCACGATCACTAATGATAGCACAAGGAGTTCCAAATCGGGCGAAGAGAGATTTTAAAATTTTCACGACAACTCGGGCATCATTAGTGGGGAGCGCTTTTGCTTCAACCCATTTTGACAAGTAGTCAACGGCCATGAGGATGTACTAGTTCCCTCGAGAAGACGAGAATGGGCCCATAAAGTCGATGCCCTACACGTCAAAGATCTCGCAAACTTGAATTGCATTTTGAGGCATTTCATCACGTTGCGAGATTTTGCCTTGACGTTGACAAGCGTCACACCGTGTGACCAAGTCATGGGCATCTCGGTAAATAGTAGGCCAATAAAATCTGGAATCAAAGACTTTCTTAGCGGTGTAGTTGGCACCATGATGTCCCCCGGTGGGTCCATTATGGCAAGCCGTGAGGATATCAACGGCTTCTTGGCCGTAAACACACCGTCTAATCATTTGATCCGCACAAATTCTAAACAAGTAGGGGTCGTCCCAAAAATAATGCTTCACATCTTTGAAGAATTTTTTCTTTTGTTGGGACGACATCCCTTTCACAATAAAATTCCCCGCATGGTAGTTTGCAATGTCGGCAAACCATGGGGTACTCGAATCACCACGAAAGGTAACCATCCCAAGTGTCTCGAGAGGAAATGTTTTCGTAATTTCCTTTTTCTCAAGATCACTTTGATGGGGATTTTCTAGTCTTGACAAGTGGTCGGCCGCGAGATTCTCCGCTCCTTTTTTATCACGAATAATGACATCAAATTCTTGGAGTAGGAGAATCCACCGGAGCAATCTCGGCTTAGCATCTTGCTTGGCAAGAAGATATTTGAGAGCCGAGTGGTCCGTATACACTATGGTCTTTGATAAGACTAAGTAAGGCCGGAATTTCTCGAAAGCATACACCACGGCTAATAATTCTTTTTCCGTAGTCGTGTAATGTGCTTGAGCATCCGTCATGGTCTTACTTGCATAGTGTATAGGCTGAAAATGTTTGGTCTTACGTTGCCCCAAGACTGCACCTACCGCGTAATCACTAGCATCACACATAATTTCAAATGGTAGGTCCCAATCGGGGGCAACTAAAATCGGTGCTTCAGTTAATTTCTTCTTAAGTATATTAAACGATTCGGTACATTCTTTAGAGAAGACGAACAGGGTATCTTTTTCTAAAAGATGGGTCATTCGCCGGGAGATCTTAGAAAAATCTTGAATAAATCTACGATAAAACCCGGCATGACCTAGAAAACTTCTAACCCCTTTGACGGTTGTGGGATGAGGTAATTTGGCTATCACATCAACTTTGGCCTTATTGACCTCAATCCCAGACTTAGAAATTTTATGGCCGAGGACAATGCCCTCTTTAACCATGAAATGACACTTTTTCCAATTTAGAATAAGATTGGTGTCTTTGCACCATTTAAGCATTTTGTCTAAATGGATAAGGCAAGAAGATAAAGAATCCCCGAAGACCGAGAAATCATCCATAAAGACCTCCATAGTTTCCTCGATCATATCATGGAAAATGGCCATCATGCACCTTTGGAATGTGCCCGGAGCATTACATAAGCCGAAAGGCATGCGTCGGTAGGCAAAAGTTCCCTAAGGGCAAGGGAAGGTGGTCTTCTCTTTGTCTTTCGGGTCAATTGGTATTTGAAAGTAACCGGAAAATCCATCCAAGAAGCAATATAATTCATTTTTGGCTAATCGTTCAAGCATTTGGTCCATGAATGGTAACGGGAAATGGTCTTTCCGGGTGGCATCATTAAGCTTTCGGTAATCAATACAAACACGCCACCCGGTAACAAGTCTAGTCGGTATCTACTCATTATCATCATTAGTCACTATGGTTATTCCTCCCTTTTTAAGGACACAATGAACGGGGCTCACCCAAGGACTATCAGAGATAGGGTAAATCAATCCGGCATCAAGGAGTCTGATAACTTCCTTTTTGATCACCTCATGGATTTTTGGATTAACCCTTCTTTGATGTTGGACTGCCGTTTAAGAGTCCATCCTCCAAGTAATATTTTGGGTAGTACAAAAGGGAGGGTCAATGCCCTTTATATCGGAGATTTTCTAAGCGATGGCACGCTTGTGTGACTTTAATACCATTAGAAGTCGGACCTTCTCATCTTCTTTTAATTCTTTAGCAATTATGACGGGTAGTTTATCGGTGCCCTCCAAAAATGCATACTCAATATGAGAAGGTAGATCCTTGAGCTCAACTTCGAGTATCAATCAAATAGAAGAGTTAAACGATTTTAAGTCCGCAACATGAAGTTCTTTCGGAGGGAGAGGAGATGATGGATCATCGTTTAATAACTTCTCGAGTAGAAGAAGGTCTCCCTTCGGATCAAAGTCGTCATTATCAATTCCCAGTGGAATTGAATCGTTTGTAAGACAAGCTTCGATTTCTTCTAAAATGAAATCACCTTCCTCAAAAGGTGTGAGAGAGAGGGAAGAAGTAGAAAGGATAGGATCTAAAGACGGAGTGGGATTGCCACTCGTAGAGCTATCCGAGAATCCGAGCACTTCTTGAGCATACTCCTCACAAGCTACGTCGATGACATCGATTCGGTTAATCGACACAACATCATTGTAAGAATATCTTGAATTTTGACCAACTTTAAAGGTTATGGCTTCATCATCAACTCGGAGAGTTAATTCTTCATCATAAACATCAATCAAAGCACGTACCGTCCTCAAAAAGGGTCTCCCGAGAATTAAGGGAACCCGAGGATCGACAACATAATCAACGACTACGAAGTCGGCCGGAAAATAAATCTAAACAAAAGTTAAGCAAATCCAATAAGCCATGAGCTCAGATATTCAACTTAGCTTTTTGCTAAAGCTGAGAACAAAATAGCCTAAGATGGTGCTTTTAGGCTACTTTTTAAGCTACAAAATCAATAAGCTAAAGTCTAAAATCTAAAAACAGATTAAGCTAGTCCTATAAACTACCAGATGAAGCCAAAAATAAGCATTTTGAATAACTTATAAGCTAGAAAAAAGGCTTTTGAAAAAGGCTGTTTAACTTAGTATATGCTAAGTGATTTTTCAAGTTTTTGTAAAAACTAAAAGGCAAAGTGCAGCCCTATTTTAAGCTATGAAAAAGACTTTCAATAAATAAAATAAGCTCAAACAGATTGAGCTTGACACCTAATGAACTTATATTATCAATTTTAGATCCTAAAACAAACTTACTCTATCCTAAAATGGCTATTGAAAATTAGACTTTTAAACTTTGAAAAGGAGACTTGTAAACTTTGGCAGATTTTTACTAAAACTCAATGACACAATGATCTCTTAAACCAAATCTTTTTTATACTGACTTATCACATAAACTACATGAAATTTACTCCAAAATAGACACTAATACGATCTAATCAAATAGTAATTTAAAAAAGTATTAATTCCCATATTCAAACTGATGAAGACAAAACATTAAACAATTATTTTAAACTTTGAAAACTTAAACAAACTAACTTTTAAACTTAATTTGAGCTTATCAAAATAGACTAAATGTACACATCCGGCAATTTTTGAAATTTTAAATGACTATTTTAAACTTTGACTTTCTGGTTACACGATCTTACTTTTTTGATCTATGATCTTTTATCGTAACATAAAAAACGATTACGCGTAACTGGTAAATTTTCGGAAACACAAATTTCAAATAATAAATCATATTTATTTAGGACATCTATCATGGAGAAAAGTTATTTTTAACTATTGTTCGAAAACGAAAATGGATTATTATAAATCATAGTGGTTTATCAAAAACGAACTCTTAACATTGTTTTCATGCTAGGACTCAAAAGCAAATTAATGTTTAAAACGACATTCCTGGCTCGTTTCTGTTCTGAACGAGACTGGAAACAGTCAGAAGATGAATGGAATGCCCTCGCAAAAATTTTGAAAACAACGCGTACCGACCCCAATCAATTTAAATTGTATTTAATTATCATAAGTTATTAAATAAAATTATTTAATAAATTTAATTTTCCTGTTTAATCGAAAAACGTATGTTAAAATAGCAATTATTAAAGTTAAATCTCGTTTTTAGGATAATAAGTTTATCGGAATAACAATATATAATAATGATTAATTATAGTTTTTAAATTAATTCTTATAAAACGTTTACAATAAATTTGTCGAGAGTATACTCATTTTTATAGAAAAATGTATTCGGGGAAAACAATGGCGATCGTTTTCGTATTTTAATTCCTCAGTTAAGTACTCAAACGTGTCCACGAACCATTAATTTACAAATTTTACCTTTTGGTCTTGTGGTTTGTTTATATAATCCTACCTTTGACTTTATGTGTCTTACACTTTGCTCTTTAAAATTTTTTGTGTATAAAAAAGAAACACTTTAGGGATTCATTTATGTTAGTTATAAATACTAGCCACATTTTATACACCCTCCCTCTCTCTCAACATTTATCCAGGCGCCGCCAACAACCTCCGGCTAACTCCGGCAATGCCAACTGACGCCATCATCACTATCTCGGCCAGCACTCTCACCATCTACACAGTGTCACCATCATCTTCTTCATCTATACCAAAACAGCAACCACTTCACCCACCCCATCGTCACAACCTCTTCATCTAACCACAACCACCGCTGCACCAACGGACCCACAACGGGTTTTTCCCTTGCGTTGGTTTAACTGCCGGCACCTACAAAATTGGTTAGTTTGTGTTTGGTTTTGATGTGAAAACCACAACAAGGTGCGTGGGGTTTGTCTTAACACCAAACGGATGCGTTTTGTGAAAATCAACACAAGGGTGCGTAGGGTCGGCTGTTGTATATCAGATGTGTTGCGGTTTTGGTTTTTCATTGCCGCAACCACATAAGGGTTGCGCTTTGGTGCTCGGGTGCAGCCATGATTGGGCGTTGTTTAGCAGGCCCGAGCAAGGATGCGTTGGGTTTTTAGAACGATTAGGGTGCATTTGATTTTCATAGTGGCAGCCGAAGGGTGCGTTCGGGTTTGGGCTGTCGAAACAACCAGGGCGTGTTTGGTCTGTTTGGGCTGTCAAAACAGTCGGGGCGGGTGTAGGTTGGTAGGCTGTCGGGGCGGCCGGGGGAGTGTTCTTGTCGGGTTGGGTTTAACAACCACTTAGGAGTTTGTTTGGTTTAATGGCAGCAGCAGGGGGGATGATGTTGTAGGGTTTGGTTTTGTTTGATTTGTGTCGAGTTTGACTCGGGACAGCCGGGGTGCGTTCGGTTTGTTGAATCAGTTTAGGGTTTATGCGTTTGGTTGATGTAGTAGAGAGTGTTCATTGGGTGCCGTTTTGGTTTTAAGCCAGATTTGGTGGCGTTTGGATATAGGTTCAGTAGCGAGTTGGGTGTGTTTGGTTGACTGTATGTAACAGCAAATGATGTGTTTGGAATTCTTTTTGCCCATTACTTTTAGGCTTGCTTCATGATCAGGGTTTGTGTTGGGTTGTATATAATTGGTCAATAAAAAATTAAGGATTTCCTTATATATAATTATATACTTAACATCGGATCTAAATGTTGGTATTGGGATTTAAATAATTTACTTTATTTTTTATTTTGTTTTTTGTTTTTTTTATAATATCAGTTAAGGGTTGTGTTTTGGGTTTACAAATTGTTTGGATTTAATTAAGGGAAAATGATTAACTTTTGTTAATATGGAAAACGTTAAATAAACGAATGGGTCATGCCGAGATTTTTATAAATCGTCTTTTAATTAGTAAACTTTTTCAAAACTATTTACTCTGATTATCTTGAAATGTCCTAAGAATTATTGTGGTAGACCGATAAAATCAAACGTAAACTTTGATTTTAGAAATTTCATTTTATACCACAAACTTAAAAAGTGCGTTTATTTTTATAAGGAACTTCTGATAATCAATTTGGGGATATTTGGGCACGTGTGAATTATTTTGGTCCTTTTATTTAATTATCTTTCTTATATAATACGTGGGATAGTTTTTATATAATTGGCCATTTTATTTTACTTGAACCTTGTTAGGTTGTAGTATTCATGTCGTGTATTATTTACGCTTCCGAGTTTATTCTATTGGGTTGTGTTCTTGTTATTTTATTTCAAGGTATGGATTATATACTTAGCATTTCTCATTATGTAATATTTACGCGAATTATTAAACCCTTTGGTTTACTTTTGTATTTATTTATTTAACCAACCACCAAACTTATTACAACTATAAATCTAATTCTTCTTATCAACGTGTTCGCGTTGATGTGCTCATTCATCGGGGTAAAACCCAAAATACACTATCCTATGCTAGTGGGGACTAGGCTTTTAAGTTATTAGTTGCAATTCTTGTATCGAGCCGGCTTCGTCTTTCGTTCGTTGTTGTTGCATAATATATGCGCTTTCTCCCAATCGTTCTTCATCATCGATGTGAGTTTTCTAGCCCCTCTTTCAACTTGTTTTGCATGTTACTTTACAAATCTCGGGGGAGATTACATGCTCTATACACACTTGGTTTACATATCAGTTTTACTTATCTTTTACATATTATTTACACACTTGGAATTAATACCTGAATTTTGCAATTTATTACACAAACTAACCCAACAAAATTTTCAACCATGGTTGATTACAAACTTGGTTTCATACTTTTGTCACATACTCAATTGCTTCATGTTTACAAAAATTGTTTCATAACTCTTTCGAATCAATTACTTGCATTTGATATCACAATTTTTCTACTTATGGATTTAAGTCCCAAAATCAACAACACCCTAACTCAAACGCTATTTACGAATAAAACAGTTAGTTTTTTTATTTGGACACAAGTGTTTTTGGTTATCATCTCCTGTTTAGTGTTTGCTATGTACGTACCCACCATTGCCCGATTATCAGAACTGTTAAATTCTTGACCGGAGGGACCGGTTAAGGAAGACGCGAGTGTGTAATATATAGATCTATTTGATTCGTGGCATTGACATCCATGTTCGTGGTGAGTTAGCTCTCATAGTTTCGACAGTACTGAAACTTACGAATGCATTACATGTCGCGAACATTTTGGATGTTACGGGTCTTGCATCTACACGGGACCTTTTTGGCATTAATTGCTTACATATATGTCGCAGCTTCAGGTGTGTCATGAGATTAGTGCAACAGTAGATATTATTTATGTGTGGTACTGTATGTGTTATAGTAGACCACATTAATTGGAAAATCTCGTTCTCACTGTCACATACTACTTATTGAACATTATTAATCTATGAAATTTTTCATTATCATTGCGGTGAAAGCAAATAAACATAAACTTATTTGGTTCTACATTTACTCTTACACTTTGGCGATTATTATAAGGATTGAATGATGGTTTGCATACTTTATAAATCTTGGATTCCAACTTTTACATTTATACTTACCAAAACTCTCAAGAACTCACAACTTTAAGGTTGACATTTTTAAGCATGTTTTTCTAAGGTGAAATTAGATGCTTTGGGATTATTTGATGTGTCATATTGAGTCTTTACATTCAAGGTTTTATTCATGCTAAATAGCCACTAATACAGATCTAATCAAATAAGCTAATTTAAAAAGTTGTAATTCCACATATTCAGACCAATGATAGACAAAACCTTAAACAATTATTTTAAACTTTGAAAACTTAAACAAACTAAATTTTAAACTTAATTTGAGCTTATCAAAATAGAATAAAAGGTCAAGAGCACTCAAGCAGTATTAACATAAGTTAATACTGCTTGTGTCAAACACCCCTTAAGAAACTTGAAAACTATATTTAAGCTTAAAACAGTTTGATATAAGCTAAGATTTTTAAAAACAGATGATGAACAATAGATATTAAGCACTAATAAGCAATAAGAACACATAAATAGGCACTTAAAATAAGCAAATAAGAATGAGCAGTTTAAAAGCTATAAAAGACAGTTTTATATGAAATACAATCAAAGGACATAAAAGCTAAATCATAAACATAAAAAACATGTAGAAAGACAGAATAAGCAATGATTAAGCACAAATAAGCAAAGATAAACAGAAATAAGCAATGAAACAGTAAATAAGCTATAAAATGAAAAGAGAAAACTTACAAAACCCTTTGCTCAAAACAAGGGCATGAATGCTCTTAAGAGCTTATCAACAAGCTCTAGCTTGTTTAAAAACAAGCTAGTAAAACCCTATAAGCCCTTCCCTTTTTGGCTTATCTTCCACAATAGCTTTTGAGTGACTTTTTATGAAAATGACTTAAAACACTATAAGTTATGGAAAAGCTTATATTGCTTAAGTAAACAGCTTAAGTAAAAGATAAAAAAGAGCTTATGTGAGCTTAACAAACATTTTTAAAACATAAATTGCATTAACTTAAAAACAGAATTTAACTTAAAAACATAAATTTCATTGAACTTAAAATTTGAATACAAGGCTTTAAAGGAAATACAAATAAGCTAAAACAAACTTAATATAAGCTGAAAGTTACAATAAAAAGCTATTTAAAAACTAGATAAAAACTACTTCCCCTAATGTGTGAAAACACACACTAATTATAGCCGAGTACAAGCTTTCTATTGTGCTTGTTGTGTTTGTTGTGAGAGATTCTTCAAAAGCTTCATCATAGACCTTCAATTATCTTGTTCTCTAAGTTCTTGAATCACAGCCCTTGATTTGATTCATGTCCCATCAACCAATAAGAACTTATGGGATTGCCAAGTTGGAATTGGCTGTTTGTGATGTGGGGTTGAGGGATAGTGATGGGGTTTTGTTTGTTGGAGCAGGGGTCGAGGAGAGTGATGGGTGAATAGTGATAATGGCAGGAAAGGTTTTGATATGATTTGGGTTAACGGGGGTTAAGGGTGTTGGGTAATAGGAGTAATGGTGTTAGTCAATATGGACTAACCATGTTAGTCCTTAAGGACTAACTGTGTAAAACCTAGGGACTAGTGGTGTAATGGTTTTAACGGGTTCATGGGTTAAGTGTTTTAGGCTTATGAATTAGGCCGGTTAATATGGTTTTGGACTTTAGGATTTATAAGGGCTTAAAAGCTTAAGGCTTATGATTGATGATTAATGGGCTGACCCGACCTATTAACTTGGGTGCGGGTTGGTCCATTTAAGATGCACACGTCTTTTGCTTTGACTTTTCACGCTCTTTCCAATCCCGTGCTCGGTTTTATCGGTTTTGGCTTTATTTTTGTCCTTTAGTGATAATTCGTTACTTGCACAATCATAAATCATAAAACACACAAATACAATGCATTTTTTATATATTTTGGTCATTTTTGGCTCGTTTTTATAGGTAAAAGGTATGTGTAATTAAGCACATACTAGTTTGGCACGAACTTATCTTTCATTTGAGTGCTCCTAAGTTGTGGTCTGCTAACATTAGTTCTGTGAGTTACTCCTGTAGAGGTAGACACGCGAGGGTTAGTATTCCTATAAGTTTGAGGCAACTATGGTGCTCTAGTTTGTGTTGTCCTAGTGTCAATTTGATACATTCCTGGTTTAATCACATTTGTGTTTCTTACAGCTTGCCTTGCTGTTTGAGGCAAAATCCGTGTAGTGACTGGTTTTGATAAACCCTCTAACACATTAGTTTTCAGAACCGACTTTGTCTTTCAAAAATGTTTCCTCTCTAGAGAGTCTGAAAAAGGAGTCGGTTTTCCTAAAACTAATGGTTTTGGAATCCTTTGAGCATTTGGTTGTCGAACAACAGATGGTTTATCAAACTTAGTGTCCACAGATTTTCCTTTGCATTTCTCAATGAGTTTCTTTAACTCACATATGGCAATGTTCTTGTCTTGTAGTTGAGCTCTCAAATCTTGTATTTTGAAATATTGTTCACGTTCTTTTAGAAATACATTTGACGCTTTTTCTTTTCAAACTGTGTCATTTTTTATTTGTTCTTGACATTGTTGTAAAGCAAGTTCAAGAGAAATCGAGTATTTTTCTAGTTTGGCAAAACTTCGTAAAAGCTCAGTATAAACTTCTTTACTAACAGTTTCAGTTTGTTTCGAAAGATTTTGTGCAAGACATTCACATTCTTTCACTTTATGAAGATATAAGCATTGCAATTCAGTGTGAGCATCTAAATCAGATAACGAATGCAAATAGAACATATAACATCATTAGACATACATTCTTGCAAAAGTATATCATACATGTTTGAAAATTCTGCTTTATCAGATTCAAGTTCATCAATTTCTTTTTCAAGGGATTCAATGTACTTTAAATCAGCATGCATTTCTTACTTAAGTTCATGAACAAATGTGAAACTATCATTCTGTGTCTTTAGGGCAAGATGCATCAAACATGTCTTAATTAGGATTTCCATATCATGAGCAGTTGGTGCAGAAAAATGATCATGAGAATGCTTTTCCCAAGCTTGATCAACAATTTCTTTGAAATGATTTATGTTATTCGTCATTACATTATATGCTTGTCTACTTTTACTTATTGATTTGGAAACAGGTAAGAAACCGATGTTTTGAAAAATTTTGGTTTAGATTTCACAAAAGATTTTATCCACATTTTCTGTCTTACTTCATTTGCATGTGCCAACTATTAATGATATTCTTGTGTCGCTGGTTTGAAATTTTCATAAAGACTATTTAGCTTTATGTAGTCATAAGGTCTTACTTTTTTTTTATTTAATTTTGATCGACTCTTTTTTTCAAGAGTCAGGGTCTCTCCCTATCGGGGACGAGTCTGTTTGCAGGATCAGATTTGTCATATGGTATCTCATACAAGCATGGTTTTTTAGATTGAGCCTTTTTTGGTACATTAGATTTGCAAAGGTTGGTCTACCATTGAATGTTGGGTCTTTGAGAGCTAACATATGAATGGTTTGAATTGATTGATTCATTTTGTAAACAATTTCATTCAAAAACTTTAATTGCTTTTCCATTGAAATCATTTTGTCAATGTCTTTTTCTTCCTTAAGTTTCAAATCCATTATAACCTTTGTTTTCTCTTTGACAAGACCTTCGTAATGTGACTTTGTTAAAAGACTTTGTTTGACTAACTCATCGTGTTTCTCTTTGACAACTAAAATTTCATAGGCTTTAAGTTTTAAACCTTATTTTATGTCAATTTCTTTTTGAGCTAATAGTCCTAGAGTTTCATTTAACTTATGTTCAAGTTTTTCATAGTCAACTGTATGCTCATTTAAGGTCTTGTACCTCTCAAGCTCAGTCTATTTATTTTGAAGTGCAATTAGACAACTATCCTGAATACTATTAGACTCCCCCAGAGTTCTAGTTTCCGCAAGAATAGATTTGCACTCTTTCAATTCATGAGAAAGTGATGTGTTTGCTTTCTTTAATTGCTTTTGAATCTTTTTATTTTCATCAACATCAAGTTTTAAATTTGCAATTAAATTAGCAAGCGCAACACGCTCATCATCACATTCTATAGCATTTTGGTCAGTCTGAATATCATTATCACACATATCCGGTGAATCAGGAATGACATTGCTATCAACCTTTTCCACTACACATGTGTTACTATGGATTCAGGTTGCTCAGAATGCTGTCTCTCATTGGCAAACACATTATATCCAGCATTGTATTGTACCTGTTCCAATGGCTCAGTATCAGTTCCTGAGTCTGCAGTAGGAACCTCCTGGATCTTTGCCATAAAGTTGTAATGTGCTTCTAATTCTTGTTCATCAATCTCTTCATCTGTGTCTGCTAGCCAATCAGATTGCTCTGCTTGTAGTGGAACACCTTTCTCAGCTTGTTTGCATAGCAACATCTTTTCCTTGTGATACGTGGAGTCTTTCACCCTTTTTGGTTTCCTGTATTCCTTAGCGAAATAACCAAATTCCTTGCAATTGGAACATTGTATCCTAATCTGCTACACTACCTGACTTCCTACAGTCTCCTTTTCCCTAGCAACAGTCACTGTCCTCTGATTCCTAAACTGCCCAGTCTGATTGTCATTCTTGTATCTTGGAAAAGTTTCCACATTCTTGTTTTTGGAGTTTAAAGAAATTCTGAGGTTGTTGTTGGTATGTTTGTAGAGCTTTTTGAAGTACTTTGCAATGAGTGCCAAGTTTTTCTGCATTTCCTTATCCTTCTAAGCCTGTTCAGGATCACTGTCTTCTTCAGAAGCTGACTCAGATGGAGGTGTGATTGGTTTGGCTGTCTCTTTGCCTTTGTGTTTGGTAGTTGCATGAGATCTGGTTGGAGGTGATGCTTTTGATGTTAGTGCATATGATTTGTGAGACTTTGGTGCTTGATAATAAGGATTTGGATGTGGTTGAGCAGCAGCAACAAGTGCTAATGGGTTAGCATTCTTGGTTATTCTTTTAGCACGGATTTCATTAACTTCCTTTTGATACTATTTTAGAACGTCAAAGAGCTTATGATATGAGACTGTATCCAAGTCGTGTTGTTGCTTGACAATTGTCACAAACCTTGGCCATTCTGGTTGAAGTTGTTGAAGAAACAGAACGTTGACTTGCATCGTAGCCACTGTCAAGTTGTTTCTTATCATTTCATTCATCATCTTGTAAAATCTAGAGTAGTATAACTCCATTGTCTCTCCATCGTGAGAAGTGAATTTTCCAAACTCCCAAAAAAAATAGTCTTCTGATGTATGCTTAAACACACATCATTTTAGCCTTGAAAAACACATTAAAACAGACTAAAAACCATAAAATATGTGGAATATCATTGCAAATATGTTTGGTATGTGTTTTTATGTCTTACAGGTACAAAGGATTGAAAACGAGCAAAAACGATAATTTTTGGATGAATTTCGACAACGTTTTTACGTTTATCGAGATTCAAACGAAGCCCACTTGAAGCCACGAATATTCCGATGGAAAGAGCATGGAAAAACAAGTCCAACGCATCCGGCCCTGCTCCAAGACTCGACCCGGTTCACCTTGAACGGACCGACCAAGTTTACTAGTTATAAATATATAGGCCCAGCCCAAAAAGAAGTTATAAAGGTCATTGTGCAAACCATTACACAAATAAGGGTGTAGCACAGTTGGTTATGCGCAAGTGGTGATGATGTAAGTGTCCAGGAAGACCCGGGTTTGAGTCCCTTCTGCCCCCTCTCCCTATTTATTTTTTAGATGAGGTCACGTCACCCGACATGGGCCCCGCTTGAGCGCAACTGGACCAATCAAAATGCGCCACGTGGCACTAGCAGGCTGGCAGTCTAAGGTTCTAGATCCAGGGGGTATTTTGGATCCTAGGTAAAAGTGCTAACAGAAATGATTTATCTGAGCTGGCAATAGAGGTGAAAAGACTAATATGCCCATGCTACTTGGGCTATTTATACTCGATTCCACCAGACGCAAAAGGATGCATTTTTTCTTTGGTTTCTCTTCATTTTATGCAATGTAGAGTAGTAGTAGAAATTTAGTTTAGTTAGTTTCTCTCACTAAAAATTCAACTTATTGTAATCGACTCATTTGGCTTATTAATGAAGATGGTGTTTGGTTGCTTATTTTCTTCTTGACTTATTTCCTTGTTCTTTTCCTCTTAGCTTTTCGAAATAAGCTGTTTTAGGCTTATTATCTTTTAGCTTATATTCAGATTTCGTTTGGATTTAGGCTTATAAAACCAAATAAGCTTTAGCTTATCTCATTTCTTTTCTATTTTCTCTTTTTCTTTCCTAATAAGCATAACCTTTTGCTTATTTCGATTTTCTTTATCTCCTAGCTTATTTATTCGGATAAGCTTAACTTTGCTTATTCGATTTCGAGCTTATTAGGAGTATATCTAGCTTATCTAAGCTATCCTTTTATCTTATAGTTTTCAAATAAGCTAATTAATAGCTTATTCGATTTTCTCATCTTTTTCTAGCTTATTTGCTTATCTTTTTATCTTATTCTCTTTTCTTTTCTTTTCTTATTTTCGAAAAACAAAACAAAACAAAAATAGCTTATTCGATTCTATCTTTTGCTTATTCTCATAGATTAAATAGTTTATCTTATTACTTGTAGCTTATTGGTTATTCCTAGATCTTGTACTTAAATATTCCCGTCTCTCGTTCACTTTACGGAGTCGAACACCTTAGTTTCGGGAGGATTAAGATCTATAGTTGTAGCGTATTGATTCTATTTTATTTTGATTGTCTTAATCCTTTTTTTGGCTTATTGTTTGATAGATTCAATTCTACTCATTGGCGTGGAGCTTAAGGGTTCATAAGCTAGTTCAATTTCTAAGTTTAGAGCTTTATTTAGTTTTTATTAAGCTTAAAGTTAATAAAGTTTAAAACTTTATTCACTATTTAGTAAAATAAAAGCTAATAAAGAAATAAATTAGGTATTTTACTTAGTTTATGTAATCGGGTGGTTTTGTATTCGTTTGCGGTTCATCAATTCGGTTATACTTTCTATCTCTTTTCCTTATTAATTAGTTTAGATTAATTTAGCTTATCATGTCTAGTATTGTTTATTTGTTTGCTAGTATGCTTAGTGAGTAGATTCTATATATGTTTGTTAAGCGAATAAGTGTTTAGTGAATTAAGTGTGATAATTAAAAAGGGGATATTAATTAGTAATTTTCGGATTACTTAGATTAGTGCTTTGTTTAATCGAACGAGCAAAAGCCGTAAGAATAATTAGGCATTGATTTAGTAATTAATATCTTGATAAAAGTTGTTTTCAATAAAGACCAACGTTGTGAGAAGATAATTATTTTGACGGGTATTAATTCGTTAATAAGAACTTTAAATTCACACTTAAGGATCTAAACACCTCACTTAGCAAGCATATCCTTTTATATATATATATCTCTTCGTTTAATTGTTTTGCTTATTGTTATTTAGTATAATCTAGTTTTTATATCTAGTTTAAAATCAAAAACCAAAATTAAAAGATAATCAAGCATTTAAATTTCAAACATAAACGTGGTTTTCAATTCAATTCTCGTTGGGATTACGACACTCGAAAGATTGATCATTACTTTTCTTAAAGTAATTTTTATATCTAACGGGAACTTCTTTTACCGAATCAGTTTTTGGCGCCGCTGCCGGAGAGAGTTGTACGAGTTCTACGTTGTGTTTCGAAGTAAATGCCTTGAAGATCCTTTCTTTTGAAAGTTTATTTTCGTTATTAATATATATATATAATATTAAAAAAATCAAAAAATCAAAAAAATCAAAAATTATTTTCCAATTCTATTTTATTTTCTCTTATATATATTAAATAATTTACTTCTATTATCTTTATAAAAAATCCAAAAATATTTTTAATTTCTATTTTATTTTTCCTTTTCTTTTATATATATATATATATATATATATATATATATATATATATAAATGATAATAAAGATTTTCAAAGACATACTAAAAATTATTAGACACCAAATTCCTTCGTTTTACTATTAGTGTATGAGCACATAATTTTATTCGATCCAAATCAAGTTACATTTTCCCAATCCCGAGAAAAGTTTACAATTTCGTCGAGTAGAAGAATCCGAGTCCGATAATCTTTTTCATGATCATATACAAGGAGAGGACGAGAACGCTGAAGACGTCCAAATGGCCGATCATTTGAGACCGATGGAAGAGCTACTCCAAATACCTATGTAGGTATTGAAGATGCTATCGTTGTTCGAGAATTTGAATTAAAAATCGAGTTACTTGATTTCATAAGTAACATCCCTTTCTTTGGTCTGGATAATGATGATCCTCATTCACACATCAGAAGATTTTACCAAATAACCCGAACTCTAAAATTAAACCAAGTGCCTCATGATGTGGTGAAGTTGATCTTATTCCCGTTTTCACTTAAAGGAGCAGCCGAGACATTGCTTGAAAATGAACCTCCTAATTCCATCACAACTTGGGATGATTTAGTATCAAAGTTCTTGAATCGATTTTACCCTCTCTAAAACAAGAAAGATCAGAAATGAAATCACAAACTTTCAACAAGTTTTTGGTGAGACTTTTATCGAAGCATGGGAAAGATTTAAGGGTTTATTAAAGAAATGTCCTCATCACGGATTTTCACTCCTTCACCAAATAGATTTTTTCTATAACGGGTTGTGTCAAGCTGATCAAGATTCTCTCAATTTTGTAGCGAGTGGAAATCTAATGACAAGAAATACTCAAGAAGCTTTTACCACTATTGAGAATAAAGCTAAAGTTCGAACTTGTAGAAATAAACCTCAAGTTTCGAGTAGTGGTGGCACCTCAACTCAAATTGATGCCATTACCGTTCTTACTAAACAAGTCAAAGATCTTAAGTATCATATTGCTAGCATGCGAGAAACTTATGATCATAATCAATAAGCCGCGATTCAATTAATGCAAAATCAAATGGGTCAAATGGCAGAAGCTCTTCAAGAGAGTCCATTAGGTGTGCTACCGAGCAACACCATAACAGACCCACGTGCAGAGCTTAAAGCCATTACTGCAATGGATGGCTTGACATTGGATGGATCTTTTATTCCTCATTCTAATTTTCTCGTTTATCAAGAAAAGGAACAAGAACCGGAGACCATAACGGAAGTGGTGGAAATTTTTAACTCTCAGAGCACACCACTTGTCCCACCTTTGAAAACTCCACCATTGTCCACACCAAAACCGAAGGAAAACCTTTAGCCTAATCCTCACCAGCCACCGATTCCATGTCCATCTCGGCTTCAAAATGATAAATTTTAAGATTTAGAGAATCCTACGGGACGTGTCGACCATTTCGTTTATGAAACTGATATTATTGATTCTTTGTGCGATAAATTCCCTATTCAAAGCAATGAGAGTAGTGGCAGTAACACTTCTCATTCTCTTCCAGATTATGAAGCGTTCTGCTTTGATGCCGATCATCAAAAGAGAAGAGTAGTGGCAGTACCACTTCTTATTTTGATCATTCTCTTCCAGATTATGAAGCATTTTGCTTTGATATCGTTCATCAAGAAGAGAAGAGTAGTGGCAGTACAACTTCTCAATTTGATCATTCTCTTCCAGAATATAAATCATTTTACTTGGATCTTTTGATTGATCCTCTTCATCCTACCGAAAGAATTGATTCTCATCATGAGGAGTTCGCTGATGAACTTGCTCACATCATATCTCCGCCGGAGTATGATTATTTTCTCTTCGATATTGAGGTCGATCCAGGAGAGTTGACTAAACTTTTGATTGAAAACTCATCTAGTAAAAATGTCAACCTTACTGAAATTAAGGAAGATAATGAATTAAAACCTAAAACATCAACTAAGGAACTTACAATTTATGATCTTAATGATTTACATCTTCTCTTATCTAATTGTGACTCCACTTTTTCTGAGGAATTTTCTGAGATCGAATTTTTAGTCTCATTTCCTTTTGAAAATAAAGATAAAATTTTCGATCCTGGGATATTCATTATCAAAGGAGTTTTCTCTAAGAGATCCCATATTCTTCCATGGAATGATTTTTCTCCTATATCATTCATCAGTGATCTTCTTACTGATCCCTCTAAGATCGAAACTTTTCTATCATTTCCTTTCGGAAATGAAGAAAAAGTTTTCGATCTCGGGATCCTCCTTATCGATGGAGTTCTCTCTTTTACAAGAAAAACTCTTTTACAATAAAAACTCCACATCTTCTGAGTGATAATTTCAAGATCGATAAACGTCATATTTTGAGTGAAATTTCTTTAAAATCGTATCTTCCGTCAGTTTTCTCCCCATGGACAAAGGAATTCAGGGCGAGTCTAGCTAGTGACTCGTTAATAAACAAGCACATCTCAGGAGGACCCGTGTTTATCCTAGTAGTAGTAGTAATAATATATCAGTTTAGTAGTAATAATGAATAACTGTAGGGGAGTGCTTCTCTACATGTTGTGTTTTGTAGTGCCTGTTTTTGCTTGCAGATTTTCCTATGATTGTTAAGACCACCATGCTTGTTTTCAATCCTCCAATCACTCGGTTAACGATCATCTTCATGTTTATATCTAGGGAAATTTTCTATCCTAATCTTTTATATATTGTTTCCCCTTTCACACTTGGAATTTTTTGCATTTGCCTTTTCATTCCTTAGTGTGGGGGTAAAACCCGACATCTTTGAACAATGAGGCCAATGTTCAGTTCTAAGTATGGGGGGGATTTTTGTCGAAATGATCATACTTGTGCCTGTATGTGTCCCTCGCAACCCCGTTTTGACCAAATTTATGTTAGTGAGATTTTTACTTGACCGAGTGTTTCACTTTAGCTTTCCCCTTAGCTTTTGAGACTAAGCATTTGCAAAACTTTAAAATTTTGCAAAGAACGAAAAATGATATAGTTGAATATAAGTTAGATGCTAAGCGTGGAGTAGTTGGATCTCTTTAGAGCTCATAGAGGTTAATTGTGGCTTTTTGCTCCCATCAGCTTAGAAACTATGAGTTGAAGAAATGGGTCAACATGGGGATATATAAACAAAAATGAATGATGGAGATTAAACCCCAATCCATCATTACGATGGAGCACTCAAACGGCGATATAACACCTACAAATTTAATACTGATCATTCACATACACAGTGGAGAAGTTATAACAATCTATTCCCTCCGATCCACAAACTTAACCCCCCATGTTTCTAAAACACCCGAACTAAACACCCACACTCTATAAAAATAACAAACTAAACCCCTCATGACATACAAACTAAACCCCAAACACTATACAAATAACAAACTAAGCCCTTCATAATTATATTAAACCAATAAAACAACCTTAAACTACATTTTCTATTATAATAAAAACCCCGATCACAAACTGATTTATATAAATCATGTGTATTACATATTTCATGCCCTCCTCAAATAACTAAATTAACTTATACCTCTTTCATAACATCAATACAATTGATATAACCTTTAATCTATAAAAATGAACTCATCTCTCTTCAATTGCTTCTACCATTGTGTCATCAATTGCTTATTTCCCCAAATTTATGTTAGTAATCCATTTCTGTTTCTTTGCAATGGCTGGTGAGGGACCTGCAAACATGATCACAAGGTGAGTAACTGATGACCTCATTTCTTTCAGTGTTGAAACTGCTCCTCCAAGGTTTATGAAATTCTTCTTGGTACAAAAGGTTGTTGAGAGCCGTAGGTTTGTGAACCGTATGCGTGACAAAGCTACTACTACTAGGGAATGTGTTGCTCAAATGACTACTTTGATTGCCGAACTTTAAGTGATGGAGGATCAAGAAGAAGTCCATGACAGTTTGTTAGCCGCTAAGGATGCTAAGAGGGGTGAAGAGGCTAAGCTGGTAGCATTGAATGATGTGATTGTTGAGGCATTAGATGAGATTGACACCCTAGAGAATAATGTGAAGATCTTGGATGGTACTAGAGATGATGTTTGAAGCTGATCTGGTGATTATGTTATCAGTAGTTTGTATTTCTTTTGAAGTAGTATCTTTTGTTTGAAGGTTATGGTTTGTTCTGGATATGTATGGATAGATGTTATAAAGGTTTAATAATATGAAAATTATGTTGTTAAGCTAAATGCTTGTGTTTTTTAATTATGTAGTATGGTTTAGGGGTGAGCATTTTGGACCGTCGACCTGACCGGACAGAACGTATTTCGGTCCGGTCTGCGGTCCATGATTTTTGTTAAATTCGGTCCGCAGTCCGGTCGGTCCGGTCCGGTCTTACAAAAAATCCGATGATTACGCCTTGTAGGACCGGACCGGACCAAAGACCAAACCGGACCGAACCGACCCGGACCGGACCGTACCATTTCGGTCCAGTCCTCGGTCTGGCGTTTTAGACCAATTCGGTCCTCGGTCCAGTCCGGTCTTAGCCGGTCCGGTCCGGTCTTGGGACCGTGCTCAGTCCTAGTATGGTTATGATTATGTTATTTATGTTATGAATGTGTATATACTTGCAGTTGTTATTAAATTTTGGCTATAATAGGTGAAGTTACTCATCATTAGAATAGCATGTGATTGTGTCATGATAGGCAGCTAAAAGGTTCTTTTAAAACAACTTCTCATGTACATTATGTTGTTATTATAGTTTATTGAAAGTCTTCTTGAAAACAATGATGCGTGTCCGGTGCTTTAGTTCAGGGTTGTTGTCTTGAGATATCAGGATTTTGAGGGCGTCTGGATTTGTGACTCGCGATGAGGGTAGCTTGTTTTGCTTGAGTTGAGAAATAGGAGCGAGTTAATAATTGTAGAATTTAGTTTATCATATGATAGGAGTATATTCAAAGTACAGACTTATATTGTTTTTTTAGAGGGATGGTGATTGTTTCGGTGCACGTATGGATATAGTACTTATTAGTTCATTTGTAAACTTTGTCGATGTTTGGCTTCATTTACAGATATCGTATTAGCACTGTTTTTTGCTCCTTGATATATGTAGTTGTGTATGGAATATTTTAGGTTGTCTTTCTGATTTGTGCAGATTCATTTGTGTTTGGATGTTGGATGTGGATGTTGCCCACCCCTTAGGTGTTGTGTTTGGCGATATTATTATAGGTTGTGCTGCAATTTTATTACAAATGTTAATAAAATGTGAGAATTTGTTATTTGTAGCCATGTAACATCCATTTTTTTATCTGTGGTACAGGGTTCTTTGTGATATTTGATTGGTGCAGTCATTTGGTGGATCGCCTGTTGTATTATGCAGTTAGTGTAGAAGGTTGCAGCACCGGCCGTTTACAGGTATGTTTTTGTTTCTAATTTGGTCTTGTAAAGTGTGTTTCAATTGGAATTAGAATGTTTGTGAGCTATGTGCGTGTTTTGTGCCTTATGTATTCTTGTAGGTTCTAAATGTGTAATTCATTTGTTTAGTGTTTGGTTTGGGATTTGACTGAAAGGTAGTGGGGTCTGTAACTGCCATTGGAGTTACAAAATGTTTTCAGTTTTTTTGTATTTCATTTATAACCATGGCTTAAATGTTATTTTAATGATTATAATGCCTCATGAGTTTCTATTTGGAAGATTTAAGGCATTGAAGTTTTCCTATTTAAAGCTGAATTGTGTTGTAGTATGTTTTATCATTCTTATATCTGTGTTGGTTTAGTTGTGTTTGTTATCTATGGGCCCCTTTTTTATATTGGAAAAGTTATGCGAAGTTGCTGAATCACCTCGGTTGCCCGATAAAATGAAGGTGGCGTTTGATCAAGACCATAAGGAAGAGGCATCTTTTGCAGCATTAATGTGTGAGCTTTGTTGTTCACTTCGGGTGTCATTAAGTAAGAAGCGTAGGCTGGCAGCTGAGTTGGAGGGACTTGGAGATCAGGGAGATGCAGTCAGGGCTTTGGAGAACATGAAATAAATTGTTGCCTGTGATTCGGTGACACGTGGTAATTTGGAACAATTATTAGCTCGTGCTCAGGTTAGGGTTGATCTTAAGGATGGTTATTTGGCTGATGTGGAAGAGAAGGTTTAGGTTTTTGTCTGGATTCTTGATTTCTTTGTGGTTTGAGGGTCTGTTGCTTAGGTTTGGATGATGTTTAGGAATTTTGGTTTTTTTTCCAATAAAATGAGACTATGTTGTTGGAATAGTTGGATGTTAAGATTTCAGATGATGATCATGTAATTTTCTAGTTTGAATGAAGTTAATGATTAATTGAATGTGCTTACGGAAGTTTTGGGGTCAGTTTGTGTTCGCTTGATATGTCATAAGTCTTGATATAAGTAAATAAGAATAACAGGAAACTGTAATGTATACGGAAAGTATAAGTAGATTGGTTAACATAGGTTGTTGAATGTCTCCCTGTATACAATGTTTCGGGTACATTTTTTGAGTTCCTTGTCTGCGTCTTCTATCATTAAGATTTTTAGCCCTTTAGGACTTGTCACTCTAGATAGAGCCACATAAAGTTAACCATTGCTGAATACGGGGTTTGGTAAATATAGACCTAC
>BQNB010024751.1:0-60373 GCA_026074375.1 Tanacetum coccineum
ACTAATTAAAGACCGAAGCTCCATCGTAGAGTGACCGAGCTTCCTTGTTCGACTCAATAAATTGAGGCTAACATTATGGGAGAAAAAACCACAAACTACACTTATGAGCTCTTAAGATTTCCAAATAATCCTTGTTTAGCATCCAACTCATACTTAACTCTATCATTTTTTGTTCTTCGCAAAAATCCGCGAATGCTTAGTCTAAAAGTTAAGGAACAAGCTAGAGCTCAACACTCTCGATCGAGTCAAAATTTATTCTTATTCTACCTAGCAGGAAAGTCAAAATTATGACAAAACACATATTTTATTTTTGAAAATTTTTAAAATTTTTCATTTTTTTGGTATTTTGGTGGTAAAAACGGGATTACGTGAAAACAACGACTGCAGGCACAATCAAATCGATAGATCCCCCCCATACTAGAACTAAACATTGTCCTCAATGTTTTAAGAAGGGTCTCTACGTATATCTAAAGCCGTTTATTAAGTGTGCTTAAAGATAAACGTTAGTCGATTAGATTAGGATATTGGATTTCCCAAATGAAGCTGAGGATGTGAAGCTTGAGTGATCGAAGGACAAAAACCGCGAGCACGAGAGGCTTCAAAATCCAGGCAATCCTGGACATACATCACAAAACATGAAACACGGAAAATGGAAGAGGCGAGCCTCTCACACAACACACTTATTCATTACTAATATATAATTATATTAGGATAAGCATGTGTTGCCACCCACGAAGCGCTTATTTTTGTTAACCGAGTCTTGAGCCTGACTCGATCCCCCATACTTGAGCTTTGTCAAGGGGGATAAAAATAGGGATGACGAACTCCCAAATTAGGAGTGTTGTCTTCATGAATCAACATCGGGCTTTTATAATGAAAAGGCTTGGAAGCTTTAAGGCCCCGATATGATGAAGAAGGAGGAGATTTCTCCTTTGAAGCAAGAACACCGTGATTGAAAATTTATCTTCATTTTCGGATGAAAATGGAAGTAAAGTATCAATCACGGGGGAAAGAGTAGTAAGAAATCTCGTGGATTTGACTTCAATGCATATCCCGAGATCGTAAATCTTGTTTCTATCTCCGGAAGGAGAAGAAACATCTTGATCGGATCCGAGATAATTAGAAGGAATGAAGTCGAAATCCATATGCAGGGTGGGATAGGTTGGCAAAATGTTAGGCATATCAACGGGGATGTCTTCCACCACATCAATGGTCGAATCTCCCGAATCGGGATGATCAACATGAAATGATTCAAACTCAAGAAATGAAGTAGAATTATCATCACCTTCCGAGTCGTAATCATCACTCTCAATACCCGGTGGTATTGAGTCATCCGGACCGGGAAATATATCGATCTCTTCCCTAAGAGAGTCACTATCCTCAACGGGGATAGGAAATGTAGGAAGAGACTCGATGATCGTACTTGGATTAACATGAAAATCTTCTGGCAGTTGGGGAGATGAATTATCATATAGCAACCTCTCCAAAAGACTAATATATTCCTCGTGCTCTCTATTAACAATTCTTGGAGGAATTGTTATGAGTTCACCGACGAACTCGTCGAAAAGAGAATCAATCTTGGGAGAAGAAGCCATCAAAGTATCACGATTTAGTAATGATTCAAAAAAGATAAGACTCGGTATCAAAATGATCATTTTTCAGAGTAGAATCGAGGTCTTCATTATGAATCAGATTAAACTCACTTAAAATGATTTCCTCGTCAAGATCAAAAAGAGGGTTCGAATAAGTTTTAAAACTCATTATGTATATAACCTCCTCATGACTTGACTCGTCATCACTAGAGGAAGAATCGTTGAAAAGAGGATTGAAAAATGTCGTTTGAGAATCATCGCAATCGGACACATCACACTCACATTCATCCTCGGACTCACTTGGGTTTTAGACAAGGTTCTCAACACTAGACTTTATAAATTCGTCCGATTCCGTTTCCAGAATTGTGTCAAGATGTTTGTCCTCCATTATGAGTGAGTCCGTAATTGGTGAGTCGGGTATGATTGCAACACACGGAGGAAGTTCGAACATATCTCTCAAGGGGACAGAACTTTCCTCGTCATCGTCATCATCGTAAGATGAGGTAGGCAAATTCCAACATGGAAGTTTAATATATTCTGCCAACTCCTCGTTTATACTTTGCAAAGCTTGAAGAAGTTTGTAAAGCAATTCTTGTACCTCCTCGGATTGAGCATGCTTAATTCAAAAAAATTGTCCCAAGCTTGCATTAAAACCTTTGGCGTTTCCCTAAAAGAAATACGACCTAGAATAAATACAGATCAAACTTTTTTAAAAAGTTTTGTATTGATTCCAATTAGGTTCTTCCACGGGCATTGCAACATTTCCCCAACTCATTTCTTTTGAGGAGGTTAATGAATGACGGGATATTACGGGGTTGAAGTTGGTCAAAAACAAAAGAATTGGAATCGTGGAAAATAGTTTTGATCATCGGTTGACATTCAAAAGTCTCATGAGACCCCAATTTTCACAACAAAAAATTGTTGTTGAAAACTTGGTAAACCTTTTTGTGAGGAACTCATCATAGTTTTTGATTAAGCATGGTTACCGGGTTTTTTGGAACTATGCGGTGTACAATAGTGACCATAACATCTCGTTCCCGCAAAAAATCACACAGATAAGTTCAGATAGTGTGTGGGTGGACGGAAAACTTCTTGTAGAATCGACGAAAGAATTCAAGAAAGTGGATCAAAAGCAAATGAATTCCAGCTCAGAATTGCATGAGTAGGACAAAATACAATTGAAGTTTATCTACCCCACCTTTCGCAATTACATTTTTGACAACGATACCGTATATCGCCCTCCACACCAAAAAAACAATTCTCGTGGCTCGAATGGTCGACATTTAAGAATTAAACAAATAGAGGGATAAGAAAAGAATTAAATTGGAGCAAAGAGGTTAAAGGAGATTATTTTTGGTTTTTCGAGTTTTTTAAACAACGTATTTTACAAAAGGACAAAATGAGATCGAATAACTTAAACCGATAATCAACTTGCTTCACGGTAGCTCCCTAAAAGAAAAACACACAAAGGAGCGGAGGAGCAGGAAAGCGTGAAGCTATTAAAAACCTTCTCCTTTCGGGTCGTAGTTCCTAGGAACAACCCTCCTTAAACCCCTCTTATAGTTTGTAATCCTATTAAGTTGAGACCTTACTTCACAAGTGACATAAAGGCAAGTTTTTTTAATCATTTGTTTTGGGAACTAAATTTTGGATAAATTCACCATTGAGAGCATTATATTGATGATGATTTTTATTCTTATTTAAGGACAATGTTTTTATATTTTTTTGATTTTTCTTTAAAAAGAAATGAAAAATATTTTTGTATTTTTTTTATTTTTTAAGAAGAAAATATTCACAAACGAAAAACAATAACTTCACGAGGAAGGGTCTTTAAGTCACTAATCGTCAAACCGTAACGATACTGTCGCAACACACCTCCTCGGCAACAACGCCAAAAATTGATTGCTTTTGAAACTAACCTTTAATATATAAAAATAAATATATATAAATATATAATAAGATAATCTCAAAATCTCAATCAAAGTCAATGAGTAAACCGGAAGTATGTGATTCCCGGGACGTTTTTCCCCAACGAAGCGTGAAATTGACGGTTACGTTTTTGGTTTGACTTTTGGGTGCTTGAATAACAAAGTTTTGATTGGGTTTTCTAAATTCTACGGGAAATTATAGAAATTTAAACTAAGGAATACTTAAATCTACGGGAAAAACAAGCAAAGGCACGGGAATTTAAACCTAAACCACGGGAAAGCCATAAAAATGAAGGCAATTAAATTAAAAACACGAAAACGTTAACGGAAATTAAAAACGAACGCGACTTGAAACCTAAATTATCAAAATATTAACCTAAAATGATTTTTTTAACTTTTTATAAATCCTAAATAATTAAAATGCAAGAACAAATAAAGGAAACCCTAAAACGAAAGCAATTAAGGTGAAAAAACGAAGAAAAACGAGAACGGGATCGAAACCCGTTCTTTAAAAAAAACAAATTCTAAAATTTTAACCCTACGCATGCAAATTTAATTTTCCTAAGTCCTAAATGATAAAAAAAAAATTAAAAAGAATTATTTTTTTTTTATTTTTATTTAATTTTTTATGAATTAAAAACAGTTTTAATAAGAAAATTTAATTAAAAATACTAAATTAAATGTGAAAAATCTAAAAAAATTATGAAAAGTAGTTTGAAGAGTGCTTGTTCTAAGAAAAATAAAATTGTGCAAGTGCTTTTTGAAATAAGCACGAAATAAGCAAAAAAAATAAGTTGTTAGGTAAATGGGCTTATAAGAGATATATAAATTAAATAGGTAACACTAACCGATGGCCCTATGGTGCCAATGGTTTGTGTGTGTTGCTTGGGAGAGTATGTGCAAAGGGAGAGGTCAAGGGTTCGACCCCCATGCCTCTCCTTTTTTAGAAAACATTTTTTTTGAAAATTCTTTTTACAAACTTGTAAAACTAACTAAAATAAGCAAATTTAAAAAAGTGGCTTTTTAGAAATCTTAAAAATAAGCTGTTATAAGCACTGAAAAAGTTGACAGATTATGGTTTTTTAACTAAGGGCTAAAAGAGCTAACTGGATGTCTTTTTTAAAAAAATCAATAGCTAAAAGAAAAAACACGAATATGCTGAGACACACCAACCTCCCATTACTAATAAGGCAAACCTGACTGAACAAGGAAAATAAGCTGGAAAAGTAATAAAAGGCAAATAAGCCATTTGGCTAAAAAGATAGTGAAAACAGCCTAAGGGGGGATTTTAAGCTAATTTTTAAGACTATTAAGCACATGGAATAAGCAAAAAGCTACAAACAGATGAAGATTAGCATACAAGGAGCAGGTGAAAGCTGAAAATAAGGAAAATCACTAAGTGAATAAGCTGAAAAAGCAGCTTATATGCTAGCAGTTACTTAAGGCCCAGAAGTTAAAAGCACTAAGTCTAATATGAGCAAAAAGCTACAATAAGCTAATAAGATAACTAGATAAGCTACTGGGGCCTACACTACACCTAATAAGCTGGGCTAAATCTATGTTAAGCATTTTTAAATAAGGTATAAGCTAAAAAAAAGAGAAAACAGATTTAGGCAAGGGATGGCTTTTTGGCCTTTGGCAGCCTAAAGCACTATTTGCAGCCCTACTCTAAGGTACCTAAATAAGCTCCAAAGGATAAAATAAGCTAAAGCAGGCCATCTCTACACTACATACTACTTTTATACCAAAAAGCAAAGTTTAAATCTAACTATAACAGACCTAAAACTAAGATAAAAAAAGGGATTTGAACTATGACAGTTTATAGGTAAAACCTCAAACCAACTTGCATCCTTAACTACTAGAGTTCTAACTCTTAGAAAACATAAAAATAAACATGAAAACACTTATTAAAGAGGATTGATTAAAACAGACAGATGGAAAAGGATATAAAATCACAGATTTGAAACATGAAAACTTAAAACCTAACTTTAACTTTTGACACAAAATAAAACTTGAGAATTGACTTTAATCATTACTAATGGCTAACCTAAGTTAATTCAAATGTCAAAACCCACTTTGACCCACTTTTACCCACTTTTACCCACTTTGACCCCTTTAAACTAGTTTTAGCATAATTTAGACTATAAAAAGGAAATTTAAACTTAGACTTTGTATAACCAGGTTAAATCTAGGACACATAAACATAAACATATACGATTCAACAAGATTTAAGAACCCAAAAACGTTAGAACACAGGAACAGTTTGGGAGAATTTAAAAGACAATTTTTGCATAAAACTTAAATTTCATTAATACAGTAAAAGTTTACAAGACTTAAAAAGTAAATGACAGAATTTAAATTACATAAAACATAAAAATATAAAAAATAAAACTATTCTACTCCTAGTTGTCTTTTAGGCTTGTGCTTCATCTTCTTTATATAAGCTGCCCATTTGTGCTTCTTGTGTGAGAGGTGTCTTCAAAAACTTCTATTGTGCCTTTTTTAAATCAATCCAAGCCATAGAAATGGCCTTGGAGCCCAATCCATAAATCTTGGCCATTGATGTGGTTTTGACGCCTAATTTGTAAGTATGTAAGCTACGGATTGCCAACATGGCAAACCCATGTGAAGAAGTCATAAGTGGGGTAAGGGTTGACTAGTAAGGGAGGGTGGTAGGTTTGTCTTGGGGTAAAGAAGGGTGTGAGTTAGGTTTGTCATGGTGTAGGGGATTTGAGGGGGGGTGTGAAGAGTAATTGGGTTTTAGGCGGGAAATGGGTGTAGGGTTTGACTGGGTTAAAAGTTGATGAGAAATGGCAAATTAGGTCCCTTATGTTGTATAGTATATTTGCAATGAAAGTCCTTGTGGTGATAAAAGTTATAAGGGTTTTGGCAATTTCAGTCCTTCAAGGTGTATTATGTGTTTGCACCGTTAGTCCTTTTGGACTAATGGTATAGTATGGGTAAAGGGTGGTCTTGGGCTAACGGTGTTAATTGGTGATTGGGCCTAGGTTTATTATCTTTGGGCCAGGTTTTATATAAAAAAGGGAAATGGGCTATTGTTGGATTTTTGGGCTTTTTAATGGTACAAGGCTTATTAAGTCTTCATATAATACCTTAATGGGCTGACTCGGCCCATTAGATGGGTGCGGGTTGGCCCATTAAGTATTTCTTCGTTTACGGCTCCGCCTTTGACTTTGACTTTGTCGGGGTTGACTTTTTGGCTTTTTACGCTCTTTCCATTTCGTGCTCGGTTTTGTCCGTTTTGGCTTCGTTTTTGTCCTTTAGTAAATATCTGATACCTACACAGTACAAACACAAAAACTAGCATATATATGGCATTTTATGTGCGTTTTTGGTCATTTAAGGTCTTTTTATTAAGTAAAAGGTATGTATATTTATGCACATACCAAAATCCCTTATACTAAACTATTGTCGTGTCCTCACGCAATGCCATAAGTAAACACTTAAGAAAACCAAGAATCTCAATCCCCCTCGACTAATTACCTCGAAAAGTAGCTAAGTGTTCATCAAGGGGAATTAAAGAATCAATAGCTTTGAAAAGCCCAGTTTTTACCATTTTTAAATATTTACACTTATTCACACACATATTTTTGTATTATTTCCTTTTTCTCATTTTTTGTACTTTTCTTTTTAAGCAACTAACTAACATGTTTGACTTTCGTTATTTTATAACTTTTAGGGATCATAGAACAAGAAACATTTCAATCCTAAAATGCCCTTAAAAGGATAAATTCATCGTTCTCGACTTTTAACTTATTCTAAACCAAGCTTAAAACAAAATCACCGTTAAATATAAGTTAAGATGCTAATACTACTCATACTTGTAACTTGTGAACTTTTCGCTCCCGACAATAATTATATCTTAGGTGAATGTGCTTATTTCGAATTTCAACCATAGATCAACGTTTTGCAAAATTTCTATGCTTCACGTTCCACCCAAAAGTAATGAGTTTGAAGGCGAGATCATCCCATGTAGCGACTTTCGTCTCGGCATATCCCAACCTTGCGGCTAAGTGACCAGGCTTTTGACACCCCACAGAGACTAGTATCGGGACTCACGGACCTTCGGTTTCAAAAACTCTTAGGTTTCCCGTTTATACATAAAATCACAACTTAAAACGAAATAGTATTAGTTTAAAAGCATATTTAAATTTAAGAAAAAGAGATTTTCCCTATATTTATTAAACGGATTAGGGTAACAAATGTGTGTTTTACAATAAGAGTTCAATATTTACTTGTAATATTATTAATACAGATTTTATATATTTGTACTACTTACTAAACACAAAAAGTACATATAATATACTACAAACTGTATAAACTTGAACTTAACTTTACTATTATACTAACATTATAACGTGTAAACTAACTTTTCTTTTTAGCAACTAACTAACATGTTTGAATTTCGTTATTTTTTTATACTTTTATGGGATCATAGAACAAGAAAACTTTTCAATCCTAAATGCCTTAAAGATAAATCGCGTTCTCGACTTTTAACTTATTCTAAACCAAGCTTAAAATAAAATCACCGTTAAATATAAGTTAAGATGCTAATACTACTCTCATTGTACTTGTTGAACGTTTCGCTCCCGACAATAATTATATCTTAGGTGAATGTGCTTATTTCGAATTTCAACCATAGATCAACGTTTTGCAAAATTTCTATGCTTCACGTTCCACCCAAAAGTAACGAGTTTGAACGCGAGATCATCCCATGTAGCGACTTTCGTCTCGGCATATCCCAACCTTGCTGCTAAGTGACCGGGATTTTGACACCTCATAGAGACTAGTATCGGGACTCACGGACCTTCGGTTTCAACACCATTGGATTTCCCGTTTATACATAAAATCACAACTTAAAACGAAATTGTCTTAGTTCAAAAGCATATTTAAATTTAAGAAAAAGAGATTTTCCCTATATTTATTCACGTTTACTACACTTAATAAAATTATTCATTCTTAAGGAAATCCTCAACCTTTTAGAAGGCTGCAACATCGGTTGTGAGCCGGCAAGATGCAGCAAACTTTTATCGGTCTCGGATTATTATTCTTACTATGGGCTTTCTTTAGAAGGCTGTAACATCAGTTGTGAGCCGGCAAGATGCAGCAAAATTTTATCAGCCCACAATTTATATTATTACCTTATTCATCATTTTTTTAACATATAATATCACGATATAGAGAAAATTCCTTTTTAGAAAATTTAAGTATAAATTTAAACTAAAATTATTGATATCGACTATACTTTAAAAATTATTGATTTAAGTTTAATTTTCAAAAATAGCACGCATTATTAGTTGGTAGGGCTTTAATGGTGAGTGAATGCCTCAACTACACTTATGAGCTCTTAAGATTTCCAACTAATCCTTGTTTAGCATCTAACTCATACTTAACTCTATCATTTTTCGTTCTTCGCAAAGATCCGCGAATGCTTAGTCTAAAAGTTAAGGAACAAGCTAGAGCTCAACACGCTCGATCGAGTCAAAATTTATTCTTATTCTACCCAGCAGGAAAGTCAAAATTGTGACAAAACACTTATTTTATTTTTGAAATTTTTTAAATTTTTTCATTTTTTTGGTATTTTGGTGGTAAAAACGGGATTACATGAAAACAACGACTGCAGGCACAATCAAATCGATAGATCCCCCCATACTAGAACTAAACATTGTCCTCAATGTTTTTAGAAGGGTCTCTACGTCACTCTAAAGCCGTTTATTAAGTGTGCTAAAGATAAACGTTAGTCGATAGGATTAGGATATTGGATTCCCAAAATGAAGCTGAGGATGTGAAGCTCGAGTGATCGAAGGACAAAAACCGCGAGCACGAGAGGCTTCAAAATCCGGGCAATCCTGGACAATAACACAAAACACAAAACACGGATAATGGAAGAGGCGAGCCTCATCACAACATAAAACACTTATTCATTAATAATAAAATCAGGGATGTTAAGCTGGGTTGCCACCCACGAAACACTTATTTTTGTTAACCGAGTCTTGAGCCTGACTCAATCCCCCCATACTTGAGATGATCAAGGGGGATAGAAATGAAGATGATGAACACCCAAATTAAGAGTGTTCTCTCCATGAATCATCATCGGGATTTTAGAAATGAGCTAGAAAGCTTTAAAGCCCCGATGTGATGAAGAAGGAGGAGATTTCTCTTTTTAAGCAAGAACACCATGATTGAAAACTTTGTCTTCATTTTCGGATGAAAATGGAAGTAAAGTATCAATCACGGGGGAAAGAGTAGTAAGAAATCTCGTAGATTCGACTTCAATGCATATCCCCGGATCGTAAATCTTGTTTCTATCTCCGAAAGCAGAAGAAACATCATGATCGGATCCGAGAACATTAGAAGGAATGAAGTCAAAATCAATCCATACTGAAGGGGGGGGGTTGGGGGGGCCAAAATATTAAGCACATCAACGGGGATGTCTTCCACCACATCAATGGTTGAATCTCCCGAATCGGGATAATCAACATGAAATGATTCAAACTCGGGAAGGGAAGTAGAATTATCGTCACCTTCCGAGTCGTAATCATCACTCTCAATACCCGGTGGTATTGAGTCATCCGGACCGGGAAATATATCGATCTCTTTCCTAAGAGAGTCACTATCCTCAACGGGGATAGGAAATGTGGGAAGAGACTCGATGATCGTATTCGGATTAACATGAAAATCTTCCAGTGGTCGGGGAGATGAATTATCGTATAGCAACCTCTCCAAAAGACTAATATATTCCTCGTGTTCTCTATTAACAATTCCCGGTGAAATTGTTTTGAGTTCACCGGCGAACTCATCGAGGGTAGAATCAACCTTAGGAGAGGAAGCCATCAAAGTATCCTGATTGAGTAATGATTCAGGAAGATAGGATTCGGTATAAGAACGATCATTTTTTGGAGCAGAATCGAGGACTTCATTATGAATTAGATTAAAATCACTAGAAATGATTTCCTCATCAAGATCAAAAAGAGGGTTCGAATAAGTTTTAAAACTTATTTCATGAATAACTTCCTCAAGACTTGACTCGTCATCACTAGAGATAGAGTCGTTGAAGAGAGGATTGGAAAATGTTGAAAAATTTGTCGTTTGAGAATCATCACAATCGGGCACATCACACTCGCATTCATCCTCGGACTCACTTGGGTTTTGGACAAGGTTCTCAACACTAGACTTTATGAATTTTTCTGATTATGTTTCCGGAATTGTGTCAAGATGTTTGTCCTCCATTATGAGGGAGTCCGTAATTGGTGAGTCGGGTGTGATTGCAACACACGGAGGAAGTTCGGACATAATAATATCTCTCAAGGGGATAGAACTTTCCTCGTCATCGTCATCATTGTAAGATGAGGTAAGCAAATTCCAACTTGGAAGTTTAATATATTCTGCTAACTCCTCGTTTATACTTTGAAAATCTTGAAGAAGTTTGTAAAGCAATTCTTGTACCTCCTCGGATTAATTATGCTTAATTTCAAGAAATTTGTCCCAAGCTTGCATTAAAACCTTCGGTGTTTCTCTAAAAGAAATACGATTGAATTTCTTTAAAAATGTTTCTATAGAAATCATTAAGTCTTCTTTAGCTTGCAAAATTTCCATACTCATTTCTTAAGGAGGTTGATGAATGACGGGAAATTACGGGGTTTGAATTTGGTCAAAACTGGAAGAATTAAAATTGTGAAAATTTTAATTCATCGGTTGACATTCAAAAGTCGCATGAGGACCCCTGCAATTTTCACAACAAAGAATTTGTTGTTGAAAACTTGGTAAAGTTTGTGGGAACTCATCATAGTTTTGATTGTAGCATGGTTCCGGGTTTGGAACTTACGGTGTACAATAGTGACCATAACGAGCATCGTTCCCGCAAAAATCACATAAGATTGGTTCAGAGTGTGTGGGGTGGTCGGAAAAATTTTGAGAATCGTTGAAAGAATTCGGATTTGGATCATAAGCAAATGAATTTCCAGCTCCAGAATTGCATGTCGGATGATATGTGTGAAAACACATATCCATTTTATATCAAAAATAGCCCTGAAAAGACAAAATTATGCTTTAAATGCTTGAATATTACTTGTTTTGTCTCTGTGATTGTGTAGGTGGGGATATTGTAACAATTACAAGAACACGATTAAAACCGGGCAAAAACGAACAAGGGAACGGAAGAGCACGCAAAAAGCCAGGAGGAAGCTATCAAAGTCAAACCCTAGTCAAACTTCAGTCAACTTGGTCAACCAAAGTCAAGGTCACAAGAAGAAAAAAATCCCAAAGTTTCCAATTTAGTCCCTCATCTTATCCTAAATTACAAAAGTGGTCCCTAAACCCTAAAATTAGTTAACACCCGTTAACTATTAAACCCTAAAACAAAACAACCCGTTATTTCTTTTTAACAAAAACAAAGCCCTAGCCCATTTCTTTTAATAACCAACACCCGGCCCAAACCCAAGTCAAAGCCCCGGTCAAAATAATCAAACGCACCCTCTTGTAAAAAATGGCGGGAGAAACAGTTAAACATTGTTCATCGTCTCCCCCATTTTACCCAAGGTTAAAAACAAAGGGGTTTTGCTAATTGAGGGTCAAGAAAGGGAATTCAAGTGTTAATAAGTGACGTGGCAAAGGATTACATCAAAAAACACATTCTATTGGCCAATCCCATCAAAAGATGACATGTTGGATTGATGAAAACACAAGGAATGAAGCATTTTACACCTGATACACTCTCAAAAGAAGCACAAGCTGTCTCAATCACGGATTGCCAAGCTGGCAATCCGTGTGAGATATGGTGTGATCCAACGACTAAGATTGCTCTTCCAATCATTGAGAGAATGTACGGATGAGATCAAGAGGAGCGTGTAACTACCAAGAGTACTAGAAGGATCAGTTGGATTCTATAAATAGAGGCCTGGGCTCACACACACATATCTTCTTTTCTTGTAATTTTTTTTTCAATTAAATTAGCTTATGTAGTTTTAGTTAAACATGTAATTTCCTCTTTTAAATCCTTGTGATCTCTTTTCTTAAGCTTTGTAATCTATTTTGAAAGTTAATGAAATCAGAAGTTTAGTGTTAATCATCTGTTCTTAGTCATAAAATTCTCAATAAGCCAAATGTTTGCTACTGTCACTCATAAGCTCACACAAGCTCATTCTAGCTCTCACAAGTCTCTAAGCTTGTGATTGAGCTTAATTGGCCATTTAATCTACTTAAACTATAAAAACAGCTTAATACCTTGTCTTATTGGATTTTGAGCTTATGGAAGGGAAGCTAGCAATGGAAGAGCTTCCATGGACTTTTACTGGCTTATCAATGATAAGCCAGAGCTAGTAGATAAGCTCTAAGAGCATTTTAAGCTTTTGTTTAGCTAAAGCTCCTTGTAAGTCTCTTTTACTTTTCTGTTTTAAATTCCTAGTATAGAATTGCTTATTTAGTTTAAACTGCTTGCTTATCTGTGCTTATTTGATTGATTTCTAGCTTAATAAGTATGTTCAGCTATCTTAGTTCAATTCTTATAGTTTAGATTTAGTTTTGCTTCATTTAGTTTCAAAAATCAATAAAAACTCAAAAATAAGTAGTTTAGTGTTAGCTTATAGTTTCTAGCTTAGTGTTTGTTTAGGATTGCTTATTAGGCTTATTTAGAGTTGTTTACTATCTGGTTTTTGAGTTTGGATATCTAGAATTCAATTTCTAAAGCTAAAAATGGAATTTGAGAAATTTAAGGGGTGTTTGGAACAGGCAGTACTAACCTTGAGTTAGTACTGCTAGTGTTCTTTAGTTAGTTCTGGTAGAAGTAATTGAATAATTATTGATTTTAATCTCTTTCAGTTGGTTATTAGTATAGGATTAGTAGGCTAGATTAGTTTTATCAAAGTTTTAATAGGACTAGTGGTTAAATATTTTCATTAAAACTCTTAAAAATCCAAAAATATTAGGTTAATTCTTAGATCAGTGTTTCTGTCTTAATTACTAGTTTATATAAGCTCATTAGGTTGGTAATAAGCTATTTTCTATCTGGTATCAAGGTTTTAATAACTAGATTTCATTCTCTCAAGTTTTAGTAAAATCTGTCTAGCTTTAAGGAGTGTTTGGAATAGAGAGTTTTGACCTCAAAAAGTCAAGATTACTTTGTGTTTTCAATTTAGTCAGCATTGTTTTCATAATTAAGTAAGTTTTAAAAAGGTTTGCAGGATTAGTTTAAGCTTAATAACATTTTTAGGCTTACTTTGTTGTCTCAGCACCAGGGGAGTTTTCTTTTTTTTGCTTGATAAAAATTTGATCCAAGCCTCATTAGGCTTAGATCTTGCTTGTGTTAAGTTTAAACACACTCATTGAGTGTGTCTAGTGCAGGAGTAACCAACTTGGTCTCCTGCATTTGGTTCTAGCCCATTTGGTCATTTGCATCAGCAGTAGTAACAGCAGTTACTACTGCTATCTTTTCAGCTTCATTTAAGCTTGTGTTTGTAGGATTTAGAATCTAAAATTCAATTAGCTATTAGATTAGATATAGGTAAAGGTAGCTTAAAGCTTATTTTCACATTTCTAGCTTATTTCTTAGGTTAATTTAGCTTTAAAAGTTCATCAAAAATCTTAAAAATACAAAAACAGTAGTAAGTAGATTTTAGGTTCTTAATCTAGATACTTAGCTTATATAATTTAGTTTTATGGTTAAAACTTGTAGCTTATAAGTAGTTTGATAAGTTGTCAAAAGCTCAGCTTCTGTCATTGCTTATTGAGTATTTTAGCTTAAGTTGTTTTTAAGCTTTCAAGTCTTAATTCCTGAGTTTGCTCTTTATACCACTAGATTCAGTTAGTTTAGAGTGTTGTTAGTTTAATTAGCTTATCAAATTTAGTTGCTAGGTATCATAAGCTATCTAGGGCAGCTTTTAGTTTCAAAATTGAGTTTAATTTGAGTAGTGTGCAAGCTTTTAAGTTAAAAGTAGCTTTTAGCTCTTAAAAGCCAAGTTTCTGTAAACAACAACTTGAAAAGCTTTTTGAGAGCTTATTTTTGAGTTTCAGCTTATAGTTTCTTTATTAAAGTAGCTTAAAAAGTTGTCCTCTACAACTTTGTTCTTTTGAGTTTTCAAAAATAAAAATAAAAATATAAAAAAGGTGTATGCCCAGACTTGAACCCGTGACCTCTCCCACACAACACACACGACTTACCAATTTGCTTCAATAGCTCATCCAACCACATTCCTTTTCATTTAATCCTTATACTCTTTTTCATTTTCTTTTTCCTTATTAAGCCGTAGCTTTTCAGCTTATTTCCCCAGCTTATTAGATAAGCTAGGGGCTTATTTTTATTTTTCCTTTGTTCTTTGTTACATTTATGACTTTTCCTGAATTTTTGTAATTTTTCCTTTATTATATTAATTTCTAGAATTTTTCTTAGGTTTTAACTTTTGAAAATTGATAAAAAATAGAAAACGTTTTTAGAAAAATACAAAAAAATAGTTTTTAGTTTTAGAAAAATTAGTTCTAGTTTTACATTCATTAAAACCATTTTTACCACTTTTAGATTTTTATTTTCATTTTTAAACTTTTAATTTTAATTTTAAAAATAGGATTTTATTATAAAAAGTAATTAAAAATAGTTTTCTAAATTTTTATAGTATTTTAGACTTTTCTAAGTTTAAAAATCATTTTTTTAGAATTTTTAGGATTTAATTTGCTATTTTCTAGGATTTAAATAGATTTAATTAGTTTTTAATTCATAATAAATTCAAAATTAATCAAAAAAATAATTTTCTTTTTCTTAAAATTTTCTTTTACCTTAATTTAGGTTTAGAAATTTAGTTTGCATTTTTAGGAATTAATCTTGCCTTAGTTGCTTATTTGTCGCGTTTAATTTGTTCCCGTTAATTGTTTTTGTGCTTAATTGCTTTAGTTTTCTTATTTTAATTGTTGCTTTTAATTAGTAGATATAGATAATCAAATCAATCTTTGTTTTAATTCAAATCATTGTCCAAACTAGAACGTGGTTTCAATTTCACGAATCGTTGGGGAAACGACCCGGGGAATCATACTTCCCGGTTTAATATACGTATTATATTATATTATATATATTTGTTAAGATTTTCCTTTTTACCTTTGTCCTCAAGGGTAATCTGGTAATTTTCCATCATATTATATATTTTATTATTACGTATATATAGATTTTGACGAATCAATTTTTGGCGCTGTTACTGGGGACTTGTGATTAAGATTATCTCGTTTGAAGTTTGTTGATCGTGATTTGAAGACCCTTTCATTTTTGAAAGTTTTGTTTTGTTAAAAAATAAAAAAATAAAAAATATATAAAAAATAAAAAGTAAAAAATATTTTTCTTTTCTTTTAGTATAATTATCATATAAAAAAACCAAAAAAAAATATATATATAAAAAAATTTGTCCAAAATAAAAAATAAAATAAACAAAGTTGGTAAAAGAACACCAACAAATAATACCTTCAATTGAGGTATTATCCATTAGTAAGTTCCCAACTCGAATAAAAGATTCAAAAACTTGCCATTTGTGTCATTTACGAGGAACGGCTCATCTCTAAAAAGTAAAAAATTTAGAGAGCTACCGTGAAGTAAGTTTGATTATTTGGTTCAAGTAGTCTATCTCATTGTCCGTTAAAATTAGATTAAAAACCAAAAATAATCTTCTTTTTCTTCTTATCCATTTAATTCTTTTCATTAACCCTCTAAATTATTTAATTCTTATGGCATCACTCGATCATCGTTTGAACCCCCTCTTCTCGATTAAGGAATGCATGACTTGTGGAGCTTTGTACACTGCGGATTTTTGTTGTTCAAAAGGAGGTCTTGAAGACAAAATTCTTGTTCCTAAACCTCCTCAGAATTGTGCAACTTGTGGAAACCCGGTTGATGGTTTATATTGTCGATCTTGTGCTTTTGTGCGAAAATGTTTGAATGAAGGTTGGTATACAATTCATGATGAAAACGAAATTCTAAACACTTCTGAGTCATCCAAATACAACACTAACGTTGTTAGTACACCTCGAGAGCCATTCGTCTTCAATCAAGACCCCGGTGAAAATTCTTCGCAAAGTCCTCTACAAATTAACCACAATTGTTGTTACAAGTGTGGTGATTTGTTAGACGGTATCTTTTGTCAACAATGTACTTGCAAGTCTTGTGGGAACGGTGCTCATATTGGTTATAATTGCCCACCAAAAGCTCCGATTATCTCTAATCCAGAACAATGCAATCAAACCATTAATGAGCTCCCACAGACTTTGCCAAGTGTTCATCCGACATGCAATTATGAAGATGAGAATTCATTCATTTATGATTCCAAACTTAATTCTTTCAATGATTCTCCAAGTGTTCTCACCCACCCTCCACAACTCCAGTTTGAGACTTACTTGTGTGAGTTATGTGGAAATAATGCTCATTATGGTTATGATTGTCCACCACAGTTCCCGCTTGTCTATGAACAGGAGCCGTGTTACAATCAAAACTTTAATGATAATTATTTTCCACAAAATTCTCAAAGTTCTTCTCAACAACATCTTTGTTGTAAGAATTGCGGGGGCCCTCATGAAACTTTTCAATGTCAACAAATGAATGAAGATTATTATGAGCAAAATTCTTGCTATTATCCTAATTCTTTTGGTTTTGACCAATATCAACCCCCGCAGTTTCCCGTCAATTATCCTCCTCAAGAGACAAGTAGAGAAATTTTGCAAGCTCAAGAAGACTTAATGACGTTCTCTTTAATAAAACTAAATTTTGCAAAAATAATCCCTTAAGGCAAAAATAATTTTCTGATGCCAAAATTGATAAAAGAAAAATTTTCTAAAAAAGAGATATTTTTTTGATTTTTATCATTCTATTATGAATTTTTATAAAAATGTTTTATTAAGAAAATATAATTCAAAATAGCAAAACAATTTAGAAAAATCTCAAAAAATACAGGAAAGTAGCTTGAAGTGAGTAGATTCTAAGAAAAATAAGAGCTGGAATGTGGCTTATAGAATAAGCCAGAATAAGCAGAAAAGTGCTTATTAGCTTAAAAGGAAAAAATGACAATAAAGATTAAATGGTGCAAAACATGAATGGATGAGCTATTGTAGCAAAGTGGTTAGTGTGTGTTTGTGGTGTGTCGTGTGTGCAAAGGGGGAGGTCCAGGGTTCGACCCTTGGCCTCTCCTTTTTGTGAAAATTATTATAATTATTTTAAAACTTGTTAAACTAATAAAAAATAGCAATATTAAAAAAAAGACGAATTTTATAAAATCTTCAAAATAAGCTACAATAAGCAAACAAAAAGTAGCAGAATGGCTTTTTTTAAACTAATTCCTAAGTTAAGCTAAACTGATGGGCTCTAAAAGCTAAATAAGCTAATGAAAATAAAGAAATGCTAAAAACAATTAATCTAAACCTAACTATTAAGAAATGCAGACAGTATAGCCAACAAAAAAGCAGACTGATAAGCCAAAACCAAAAAGCAAAAAAATATAAGGGCACCAAACTGCATACCATTAGGCTAGGGACACACTTTGGGTTTATTTTTAAGATCAAAAAAGGGCACATTATAGGGCTTAAGACTTGAACTAGCTTAAAGTATAGCTTATTGGCTATCTAAAACTGCAAAGATCATAAAGTTTGAATCTGAAATAAGCAAATAAAAAAAGGCTGAAAAGGTGTTGTTTACACCAGGGTATGTTTTTATCAGTTTCAAAGGACAATAAGCAAACTAAAAAATAAGCTATAAAATAAGCTCTACATTAAAAACCAAGTTAAAACAGATTTAGACCACTACTTAGTGAGCTTATGTTCAAATTTTCACGAACTAAAACCAATTTTTAATATCTGATATATTGAATTGAAAAAGGGACTTTTCAACAAAAAATTGCTTAACCAAAAACTTGACAGAGTTGGAAAGAAACAAGTAAAATGAAAGACACTTTAACTAATAACTTAAGACACTAAAATGAACTCAACACTAAGACACAAAGTTGGATTAAAAAGACTTGCCAAATAAGCATTATGTAAACTGTTTTATCATGACAGTTTCAAAATAGCTTATAGAAAAAAAAACCTAAACACAGCCCTTAAGGCTTAGAAATCATTTTTAAAACTGATTAAAAACACTCAAAATTGCTTACCAAAGTTAACCAAACTGACCCAAATGTTTTTTATCCCAAAATGACCCGTTTGACCTACTATGCCAAATACCCCTTAAGTGGTAAAAATCAAATTTAAAGGTTGAATAACAAAAATTTAAGCAATGATTATGGAAAAAAAATATTAAGCATTCAATATAGAGCACAAGTAAGCAAAAGAAACAATAAATAAGCAGACAAATAAGCAAGTAAGAAAATAAGCAGATTACAAGGCAATAAGGGCGATTTCAAGAGAAAACACAAATAAATGGCAAATAAGCAACCAGGAAAAACAAGTAAGATTAAAATAGTAAGTATAAGCAAGAAAGCAGCAAATAAGCTGAAAAATAAGCTAATGAACAGTGAAAATAAGTAAAAATGGAAAAGAGAACTCACAAGAGGTCCAAGCTTTTTGGCAATGATATTAAGCTTTCAACAGCTTATTAACAAACCCTATAGCCTCCCATGAGGCACTAAACCCAAGCTTAAAGCCATCCATTATTGCTTTAACATCCAATATAAGCTGAAACCATAATCTTTCTGAATGAAACAGTAGCCTTTTTAAAAACTTTTGCAAAACCTTTAAATGAGTTAAAACAGTTTGTAAAAGCTTAAAAAGGCTTAAGAGAATAGCTTGTAAACATAAATTTACATTTATATATAAAACTTTAAAGGAGACAGAATTGCAAGAAACTTAAACACTGAAATTTTTCATTAACTTGGAATAAAATTACAAGGCTTTAAAATTCACATGACAGAATTTAAAAACATAAATAATAACATTTAAAATTACAATTAAAAAAAAAACTAAAACTACTTCTACATACTACTCCCTTTCTCTGTCTTCTTTTTTTTTCATTTTATAGCTGAGGAGTTGTCTTCATTGTGTGTTTGTTGTGTTTTTGCTGTGAGGAAAAACCTAGTCCAATCTCAGCCCTTGATTTGCCTTTGAGCCCAAGTCATACAATCTACACCCTTCGTTTCTTGTTGTTTTCCCTCAACCAATAGGTGTTTGTGGGATTGCCAAGGTGGCAAGAGCCCATGTGGGGTGTGGGGTAATGGAGAGTGACATTTTTGGCAGGTTGCAAGGAGCTAGGGGATAAATGAATAGTACTTATAGGGATGGCGGGAAAATTGGGTGTCATACTCTGTTTAATTTAAAGCAGGGGACGAGTTTGGGAAGTTGGCAAAAAGAACCCCTCAAGTTGTATGTTTATATTGCACCACAAGTCCATTTGGTGATAACAGTTTTGGCAATTGGCAAAAGTAGCCCTTAATGGTGTTGTATGTGTTTGCAGCATAAGTCCTTGTGGGATATATAACAGCCGTTAAAGGCTTGTTAAGCTTTTGGGCCTTTTGGTTATTAAAGGGAATTTGGGCAAGTGTTTTGGGCCGGTTTGATTTACAAGGGGTTTATGGGCTTTTAAATTGACTTGGGCTTTATGTCTTCATGTAATGATTAAATGGGCTGACCCGGCCCATTAGATGGGTACGGGTGGGCCCATTTAACATTTCTTCATTTCGGCTTCGTCTTTGACCGTTGACTTTCACGGGATTGACTTTGACTTTGACTTTTTGGTCTTTGGCTTCGATTTTGACTTTTGTCTTTTCACGCTTTTCCATTCTGTGCTCGGTTTTGTTCGTTTTGGTTGATTTTTCGTCCTTTTCTTGGATATCCATTTCCTGCACAATATAAATGCAAACATACAAATACAATGTATTTTTGATACATTTTTGGGCCTTTGAGTCTGGTTTTGATGGAAAAGGGTATGTGTATTTAAGCACATACCACCCATCGAGCTTAAGCATAAGGCCTATTGGGCCTTAAAGCATTGCAATTATGACCTTGTTACCGCGGGTGATCACCAAAAAGTTTAAATGAATGAATTAAATGAACTTCGTGATCAGGCCTATGAGAACTCTTTGATCTACAAAGAGAAAACAAAGAGGATCCATGACTCCAAAATCAAGAACCGCATTTTCAACGTTGGGGATCGAGTCCTCCTCTTTAATTCTAGATTAAAGATTTTCTCCGGCAAGCTTAAGAGCCGCTGGACTAGACCATTCACCGTTACCCAAGTATTTCCTTATGGCACCGTCGAGTTATCTCAAATTGACGAGCCAAACTTCAAGGTGAATGGTCATAGACTTAAGCACTACTTTGGAGGGGACACACCACCCGTGGTTATCCCGGATCTCCAAACCTTCCCCATGGACAACTAAATTCGAGGACGGGTCAAGCTTAGTGACCTTAAACAAGCGCTTTGTGAGTGGCAACCCATGTTTATCCTTATATAATTATATAGTAGTAACGAAAAAGTGTGTTGTGAGGAGGCTCGCCTCTTCCTTTCTCATGCTTTGTGTGTTATGATGTTTGTCCAGGATTGCCCTAGATTATGAAGCCTCTCGTACTCGTGGTTTTGTCCTTCGTTCACTCAAGCTTCAATCCTTAGCATGATTATAGGAATCCATTATCCAATCTTATCGACTAACGTTTATCTTTGAGCACACTTAATAAACGGCTTTAGATTTACGTAGAGACCCTTCTTAAAACATTGAGGACAATGTTTAATTCTAGTATGGGAGGGATCTATTGATTTGATTAGTACCCGCAGCCGTTGTTTTAACGTAATCCGTTTTTTTACCACCAAAAATACCAAAAAATGAAAATATTTAAAAATTTTCAAAAATAAAATAAGTATTTTATCACAATGTCGACTTTCCTGCTGGGTAGAATAAGAATAAATTTTGATTCAATCAGCGTATTGAGCTCTAGATTGGTTCCTTAATTTTTAGGACCTAAAGCATTCACGGATTCTTTTTTTAAGAATTTTTTTTTTAAATTTGCGTTATGAACGGAGAATTGATAGAGTTAATTATGAGTTAGATGCTAAACAAGGAATTAGTTTGGGAAAATCTTAACGAGCTCATAAGTTTGTTTGTGGCTTTTTCTCTCATAAACTTTTATCCGGATAATAATTACGTGCTCTTTCGAAAATTAAACTTATTATCAACGATTTTTGATGTATGGTCGATTTCAATAATTTTATTACAAATTTTACTTAAATTTTCTAAAAAGGAATTTTCTCTATATCATGGTATACTAAAAGTGTTATAATATAAAAATAATTAATAATTAATAATGGAAAAAAATGTGGTTAATATAATATTAATATAAACTATGGGCTAATAAAGTTGACTGTGATCTTGCCGGCTCTCATACAGCTGTTGTAGTCTCTAAATAGGCTACTTAGTAATTTACATACGATGCTGATAAGTTTGCTGCCATCTTGCCGGCTCACAACCGATGTTGCAGCCTTCTAAAAGGTCGAGGATTTCCTTAGTTTAAAGGATGTGTAATTATATTAAGTGTAATAAATGTGATTTAATAAATATAGGGAAAATCTCTTTTTCTTAAATTTAAATATGCTTTTGAACTAAGACTATTTCGTTTTAAGTTGTGATTTTATGTATATACGGGAAATCCAAGGGTGTTGAAACCGAAGGTCCGTGAGTCCCGATTACTAGTCCCACCCTTTATATGGGGTGTCAAAAACCTGGTCACTTAGCCGCAAGGTTGGGATGTGCCGAGACGAAAGTCGCTACATGGGATGATCTCGCCTTCAAACTCATTACTTTTGGGTGGAACGTGAAGCATAGAAATTTTGCAAAACGTTTGATCTATGGTTGAAATTCGAAATAAGCACATTCACCTAAGATATAATAATTGTCGGGAGCGAAAAGTTTCACAAGGTACAAGTATGAGTAGTGTTAGCATCTTAACTTATATTTAACGGTGATTTTGTTTTTAAGCTTGGTTTGGGACAAGTGAAAAATCGGGGACGATGAATTTATCTTTGTGGGCATTTTAGGATTAAAGTGCGTCTTGTTCTATGACCCTAAAAGTTATAAAAATAACGAAAGTCAAACATGTTAGTTAGTTGCTTAAAAAGAAAAGTACAAAAAAATGAGAAAAAGGAAAAATACAAAAATATGTGTGGTAATAAGTGTAAATATTTAAAAATGGTCAAAACGGGGCTTTTCAAAACTAATGATTCTTTAATTCCCTTTGATGAACACTTAGCTACTTTTCGAGGTAATTAGTCGAGGGGGATTGAGATTCTTGGTTTTCTAAAGTGTTTACTTATGGCATTGCGTGAGGACACGACAATAGTTTAGTATGGGGGATTTTGGTATGTGCTTAATTACACATACCTTTTACCTATAAAAACGAGCCTAAATGACCAAAAACAGACATAAAATGCCAAATATATGTGTGTTTTGCTATTTGTGTTGTGCAGGTAACGGATATTTACTAAAGGACAAAAACAAAGCCAAAACCGACAAAACCGAGCACGGGAATGGAAAGAGCGTGAAAAGTCGAAGCCAAAGACGTGTGCATCTTAAATGGGCCAACCCGCACCTATTGAGCTTATCTATTAAATCAAAAGCCCAAAGTCCATTTAATAACCAAACAAGCCCAACAAAAGCCCAACCATAAACCCATTAAATCTGTTTGCACCGTTAGTCCCTAGGGTTTTCACCGTTAGTCCTTAAGGGTTTACACCGTTAGTCCTTAAGGACTTACACTGCCAGTCCTTGTCTTTTACAACAAAAGCCCCTACAATCCTTACCCCTTTACATCTTTAGTCCCTTCCCCCTAACCCCGTTACCAAAAATTAAACCCAATACCCTTATAAACCTTAACCCGCCATTTTTTTACTATTCATCCATCACTATCATCCTTCCCTGCAACCAAACGACAAAACAACATCACACTCCCTTAACCTCACAAACCCCACATCACAAACAGCCAAATCCACGCTGGCAATCCCATAAGTTCTCATTGGTTGATGGGACATGAATCAAAATCAATGGCTGTGATGCAAGGGCTTGGTGAACAAGAAAGATGGATGGCCAGGATGAAGAGTTTTCTTTCTCCTCACACAAGAAACACACAAGAAGAGAACCAAGCCTTGGGCTCCTCTATAAATAGGACTAGAATTTTCCTTGTACAAGGAGGAGTTGGAGGGTTTATTTTTAGTCTTATTTACTGTTTTTTTACTGCTTATTTACTTTTATGTAATTTACTTTTCAAGTCATTGTAACCTGTTTTAAAATTAATGAAATTCTGTTTGCCTTAAATTCTGTCTTAAACACTTGTTTTCCTTTATGCATTTAAGCTTATTCTGTTTTAAAAGTCACTTTAACAAGCTCTTATAAGCTCTTAATATCACTGTTACTGTTCCATTGAGTCTCCAATAAAATACCTCAGCTTATTGTGTTAAGGAAGGGAAGCCAAATTTGGAAGGGCTTCCATGACCCCACCAGCTTATCGTAGATAAGCCAGAGCTAGTAGATAAGCTCTTTTGAGCATTTGTGTCCTTGTTTAAGAATATGACTAAGGTATGTTCACTCTTTCTTGTTTTTGCTTAATTTTTAATTTCTGCTTATATCTGCTTATTCATGCTTATTTTCTGCATATTCATGTTTAATTTGTCTAATGTTGGCTTAAGATGTTAAGTTTCTAGTTGTAAACAGTTTAGTTTAAGTTTCAATTGATTCTGTCCTAAAATCATTGAAATTAGCTTGTTAGTCTAGCTTATCATTAAGTGCTTATTTTTCCTTAATCTATGCTTATTTCTCTTTTAGTTGCCTAGTTAATCATCTATTTGAGTTTCTCGAAGCTTTTCTAGGTCTGTTTTTAGCTTAAATATGTTCCAAGGATTTAAAGGAATGTTTGGGTTAAATTGTGTTCAAGCTGTCTTTTGGCACTCAAATCAGTTTTAATTAGCTTTAATTTAGTCTAGATATGAGTTTTTATTAGTTTAAAAGATGTCTTATTAAGTATTGAGTTTAGTTTTATCAATTTTCCATGTCTGCTAGTCTAAATGCTTGCAACATTGCTTATCTGTCAATCTTCTTAAAAAAGTACTTAAGGTGTGTTTTTGGTGAGCTAAGTAAGTTTCATTTACATCTTTATGAATCTGTTTGAAGTTATTTTTCTTGGTATAACCCTTTGAGATCTTTTGCTCAAAAACAGTCAAGTTGTTTGAAGTTTTCTAGGGTCTGTGTTTGCAGACAATTAGAGGTAAATTGATAGCTTAATTTAGGTTAAAAAAATTTCATTTAGCTTATTGTAGTATAATCTAAATGTGTTTTAAGTTTCTAGCTTGCCATAATCATTTTAGAGCTTTACTACTTAGGCTGCAATTTGTCTTGAAAAACTCCAAAGAAAACAAAAGTAGTATAAGCTGCCTTTTCCCATTGTATGTCCTAAATTATTCCATTAGGTTTTCTACTTAATTCCAGCTTATTAGAGTTAATAGAGCATAGGACATTAAATGTTTTTAGTTTGCAGCTTAATATCATTGCGTATTAGTCCTTAAATATTAGCTTAAAGTTAGGTCTTTGTCCTTTATGTCATGTCTTTAAGGCCACTGTCTTCATGATTTCAATTATTTTCCAGCTTATTTGGTTGCTTACTTGTAGTCATTTATGCTTATTAGGTTTAGCTTTAAGTTTGTTTTAGCTTATTTTCTTTTCTTATTTGCTTATTGTCACACCCCGCCAAGGCAGAAACGCGAGGCATAAACAAGAATGGATATCATCACAACACATGGTGTCTATATAGAGAATACTAGAATGAAAACTAAAGTAAAGCAAAGACACAAAGTATCATAACAATACCCAAAACCTAACGGTGTCTTTATTAATGGGAAAGAGGTCTCGTCAATAATGACATGCAAAACATAATCCAAACAATTCATGCAAACGCATTTATTCAAACAGAAAACATAATTAAACTCCAAGCATCCTACGGTCTCTTCTAGTCACTTCGCTCTATCTTAGCACCATTAAGCTCACCTAAAAATGATGCTTAAAACGTTAACATAAAGTTGATCGAGAATCATAGGTTTACGACATACAACAATATCTAAAATAAACTTTTAATTAGCTGCTGCAATTACCAAAACAATTCATGATAACAATTAACAACAACGGGACGGAACGTGCCCACAATCCACAATCATATCAACTACATATGTGCGCTACATGGCCTCATATTAGCTTACGCAGTCTTATCACTGTCACACCTCGTTTTGCATATTGGGATCCACAATACCAAACATATCATATCGCAACACAACAAGACGGAACGTGCCCACGATCCAATACACATAACTACAGCAAGCTTAAAAATATTTTAACACGACAACAAGCATCATTCTCACCCCAAAATAACATGAGAAAAAGGGGCTATGAAACTCACATTTGCTTAGCTTTCCAAAAGATTTCAACAATAAGCTTCACAAACAACTAGCACAAATCTATACAACAAAATAACTCGTGTTACACGCTACTAAGCCAAAAGCTTAATGCACATGTAACAATCATATGATGGATGTCTAAGGTGTTTTATTAACCCCATGGGTCACCCCGACACCATACCCAACTTAAACCACTTCATTAACAAGTTTCACTAGTTAGTCACAATTTGTTCAAAACTACAGAATTTTAACGTGACTTAACGTACTCAAAACCTCTACTTACTGACGTCTATAATTCATACCAAAAATAACCTATGTTCATTTATGAGTATATTGACTACCTCATGATTCCCAAGAGCCATTTACATGCACAAGTACTCCAAAGAAAATCAAACTTCAAAACAGTCCTAATTCGGATCTGATTGCACACTAAAAAGTTTGGACTTAAAAATCATACTTAGACTCCAAATCAGAAGCTCTCCTTTGGGGGATTTCTAATAGACACATAGAACTAAACTCCTGTAGAAGGGATAAGCTAAATTCAAATTTTAAGTGGGGGTTTTATACCTCGTAATCTGACATAAATCTGACTCGTATTTAATGCTTTGACAACTTTTCTTACAACCAACGTTTGAATGGCTTCCCGACCTCAAAAACCTTCGAGGCTGGATGTTCTGATAACTAGACTCTTTGAGCTACGTTATAGACACTGTAAACTTGACAAAATCTATTACCATCATTGAGATAATGGCCGAACAACATAGCCCTAATTCTACCTTAATCCAAATCAAATTCTAACGCGAATTAAGTTTAACCAATTACATCCATAAGCTTCTAATTAAACCTTAATCATTATAACATGATTATTATATCATTAATTACTGATCTTAATGAACCCTAATTATCCACCATATTAATTATTACATGATTAAAGATTAATAACTAACAAGGATTAATTAAAACTTACCTTAGAGCTTGATTTCTTCACAAAAGCAAAAACCCTAATTTTTCCTCCTCTTTTCTCCCTTGTTCGACTAGTTCTACAAAGGGGGGAGGGTTTGGGATTTTATTTTGTATTTATAGGCCCCAAATTAATTATAGATAAGATCTAATTAGAGTTTGTTTCCTTTTAAAATTCATTTTTTTCTTTTCTTTCCCTTATCCGGCCGAATGGCATCTTTTCCTTTTTTTATTTATTTATTAATTAATTACTTAATTATTAACTTTACCTTAATTTTCTACAAAAACCTAAGCTTATTTGCGCATACCTTTTTGCGTAAACGCAATTTACTATATATTTAAAATAATTAACTTTACATTTTTATTAAACCTAACATTCCAAAAATAGAAATTTCATTTCTTTCATATCCTTACCACTAAAACTTAATCTCATCCTAATATTACTAACACATAAATACATATACGTATAATTACTTACACAATTAACGCGAAACGCTTCAATCATAAAAATCATTTCCTTGTCACTAAAAGTGAACGAAATGAACTCCACAAAATCCAACACAAATCCAATCCCAATGAGACGATCACGCTTAATGGATTGATTATCAAATCTCACATAACCCACAAAAACACATAAGACACGTATAAACACATATAACACATATCCCAGACATTGCAACAGATCCATAAGTCAACACTAATAGTTTGACTAACTTGCTCAAGTCATGGTTGTCACAGAAGACAAACTGCCAAACCGCTACCTAGAAATGAAATGGGCAGAGGTTTGTTTCCCAAATCGCTATGAGAATTAGTCTTCAAAAACCTGTAAATCGCTATGATATCAAACCGCTATGAATACCAAACCGCTACTAGTAAATCGCTACACTAAACGACAAACCGCTACTGACAAACCTCTGCCTAAAAGGACAAACCGCTGTCAGAAACGACAAATCTCCAGAACAGTGTATGACTCTGACAAACCGCCAGAACAGTGTGTTGGATCGTTTACTGAATAGATCTTAACCTTTAGCTTGTAAAGGGTTTGTTCCTTTAGATAATTCTAAAGCAACAATAATGAAACACTTATTTGAACACTATTGATTATGCGGAAACTAATCAATAATGTAGAGAAAGAACAAGTTTTTAGACTTCTCACAAAAGAAACCTTTATAATATACTTGTAATACTAGCTAGGTTACAGATTCAAAAACTTTGATTGCTAATCGTACGAATCTATATTGATCTGTGTAGAAAATATATCTACTTATAATATGCTAGGGGTCATTTTATAGACTTTAAGGAAACACTAATGGGCTTTTCAAAAAAAAGCGAGGGTTAGAAGATTCATGACATAGCTTTCCTAAGATTTCTCATGCATATCTCTCTAAATCTTACATAATTTTGCTTTTGCTGAACTTATACTTTACATTACCAGTACTTATATTTCATAATGAACATCTCCATGTACTTATAACTTACTAATCTCTTTCTACCAGTACTAACTAGTGTACTGGCAGAACTAACTATATAACAAATAGAATTAAGTCTTGTATACATAAATCCTAACACAGTGTTCCAAACCGCTACGACTAACAGAATACAGAATACCAAACCGCTATGATGAAAAACGAACTTTTCACCTAATAACTCCTAAAAATTACCCTTTTGAACATTTTTGCTTAGATTCTTTTGCACAACTAAATCCTAGGAGGTTATAACAACTAGAAAAACATAAAATTTAACACAATAAACATCAAAATCTATGAAACTCAAGAACAAGAACTATAACCTTCTAAAATACTAACTTTGATCTAAACCAAGCACGAACAGCACACATAAACGATCTAATCATCCCATGAGCTCTAATACCAATTGTAGGATATTTGAAATCATAACACAATGGAAGATAGATGGGTTAGCCGAACCTTAGTGAGATTAAGTAGGAGAGAAAACTTTCTAGTGAGAGAAAATAGAACTTGTATAATAAAATGACTAACTACCTCTTCCATGGGATGGAAGAGGCTTATATAGATACTTACAAAACCGGCCATAGGCCATGGTATGGGCTTACACGTTAGGTTTTATTACCCGGCCCAATACCGAATGTCATACGATTAACGATTAACTATGAGCTATAATAAACGGTAAAATACACGGGGTGACCGAGTCTTTTTCTTAAACCTAACAAAATCCTTTGAAATTTTCGAGATCCAAATAACTTCATTGGTTACTCAAGCAAGAGCTCTATACTCTGCTTCAGTTGAAGACTTAGAGAGAGTTTTTTGTTTCTTACTTTTCTAAGAAACAAGATAATTATTAAGAAACACACAATACCCAGTAACAGATTTCCTTGTAACAATACATTTAGCCTAATCAACATCATAATATGCATTAAGAAACATACCAGATGTCTTAGCAACATAAATCCCCAAACCTGGACAGCTCTTAAGATATCTTAATATCTTAAATGCAATTTTAAGATGAGAAGTCAAAGGAGAATGCATAAACTGACTCAAGCAATGCACAACATAAGATATATCAGGCCTAGTATTAGTCAAATAAATCAATTTTCCCATCAATCTTTGGTAATCAGTTACATTCTCAAGTAAAGGATCATTATCACAAGCTTTATTAGAATTAACAAGCTCAGAACTAAGAGGGTTTTTTGCAGGTTTACATGCAAGCATACCATACTCAGATAACAAGTCAAGAACATATTTCCTTTGATTAAGGCAAATACCTTTATCAGTATCAACCACTTCAATCCCAAGAAAATACTTAAATTTTCCCAAGTCTTTTATCATAAACTTAGACTTAAGAAAAACTTTAAACTTCTCAATCTCAGAAACACTATTACCAGTAATGATGATATCATCCACATAAACCAATAAGGCAAGAAAAACACCCTTATCAGACTTGGTATACAAAGAGTAATCAGACTTACTTTGACTAAAACCATTTTCAATCATAGTAGAAGTCAATTTAGCATTCCATTGCCTAGGAGCCTATTTTAAACCATATAGAGACTTTTTAAGTCTACAAACTTTATTATCAGAAGGAAAATATCCTTAAGGAGGTTTCATATAAACAACCTCCTCAAGATCACCATATAAGAAGGCATTATTCACATCAAGTTGAAAAACAGGCCAATACATAGAAACAATAATATTTAACAAACACCTAATACTAACCATTTTGACGACAGGAGAGAAAGTCTCCTCATAGTCAATCCTTTCTTTTTGCCTAAAACCCTGAGCAACCATTCTAGATTTAATCTTTCTTCTCACCATGACCTTGAACTTTTAATTTTATTAAATCCATTTTTTCTATGGCATTTTCTTACCCCTCAGTAATTCAACAATTTCCTAAGTATCCATTTCTAAGTAAAGCAATCCATTTCTTGATTCCATAAAATCAGTTCAATGTGGATATTTAGAGCTTCAAATAAGGCTTAGGTTCTCGGGTTTTTATTAAGTTGACATACAAACAAAAAAAATACAGAATTAGGTTTTAAAAACCAACATATTTCTAAGACCATGTTTTTAGAATTTTGATTTCAACAAACCAAATTATTATAATTCCTTGGAAAAATACTTTGTCTAGAAGATCTTCTAACATTTTGAACACCATGAGAAGAACTTGGATTTTGATCTAAATTACCCTCAGAAAACACATTCTCTTCAAGTGTGGCAACCCCCTCATTCTATGTGGCAAAAAATTCACCACTGCTATCAGCATCATTTCCAGGATTGTCAATTGGAAATCAGCAGTGTTATGATTGCTACCAGACACGGAAGAGCTGCTGCTATCACTTTGAGATCTCTTATCTCTATTCAGATCATTGTCTACTCTCTCATCATCATTGGGTATCTCAGGATATTCAATATCAAAAAAGTTTATATTATTAACATCTTGAAAAGCATTAGTAGAATCATTTTTCTCAATTTCAGAATCCTTAAAAGGAAATATATTCTCAAAAAACTTAACATCTCTTGAAAAAATAAACTGATGCTTATCAAGACTATATAACCTATATCCTTTTTTAAATTAGAATATCCTATCATAATACATTTTTCAGATTTGCTAATAAACTTGTCATTATTGTTGACAATGATAGCAAAACACAAGCAACCAAACATTCTTAAGTGAGAGAGATTAGGACACTTTTTATATATCATTTCATATGGAGACTTTTCATTTAGCACAGATGAAAGGAGTCTGTTAATAAGATAAGTAGCAGTTAGAATACACCCAGTCCACAACTTTAAAGGTATTCCCCCCTAAAACATAAGGGATCTAGCAACATTTAAAAGATGTCTATGTTTCCTCTCATCAATCCCATTTTGTTGTGGAGTATACACACAAAAAGTTTGATGAATAATACCTTTATCAGCACATAATTTGGTTACAGTTTGATTAACAAATTCAGTACCATTATCACTTCTTAAAACTTTAATTTTTCTTTTAAATTGATTTTCAATCAAATTATAGGAAACAATTATAAAGTGAGGAACCTCATCTTTAGATTTAATCAAATATACCCAAACAGCTCTAGTGTAGTCATCCACAACAGTCAAAAAATATCATAACCCCTTAGAACTAGTAACCTTATAAGGCCCCCATAAGTCTAAATGAACAAGATCACCCAAACACTTAGAAGTATGATCACTTAAAGAAAAAGGTAATCTAGTTTGTTTAGCCCTTTGAAAATTTTCACAACAAACAATATTATCTTTTTTATCAATCTGTAAAGAATCTTTTAGGACATTCAGAACAGGCTCTGCAGGGGAAATGACCAAAGCTATGGCAAGCCAATCATGATGAGACAAACAAACACTGGTATACTAAGGTGCTAAATTACTTTTTAAAACCGTAATTATTATAGTAGTACATCTTCACATTGATCACTCAATCCACAAAAAATTTTTCAGATCAAGAAACAACATCTACTCTCATCAAAAGCTACAATTACCTTATTATACTTTAGCCAATTTATGAACATGAAATCAAAGTACACAAGTAATTCAGGTACAACCATCACATCATACAGAGTTAAGCCATTAGATAACTTGAGATTTCCAATCTTAGAAATATAAGCCTCAGTCCCATTAGGATGACCTACTTTAATTCTAAGATGAGAAATGTCAAGAACATTATCTAATTCCTTATCAGTGTAAGTCATATGTTGATTTGCCCTTGAATCAACAATTTTACCATTACTAAACAAGTATTGGTTTAAATTATCGTTTAAACCAAATAAAACTTATTAATTTTTTTATGAAAAATAGAACTGTTATTAAAATAAGTACCTGCCATATTGGCCTGCATATTTTTTCTAACTTTACTGTCTTTGAAGGTCTATTACTCAAATTATTAGGTCTTGAAGTCATTACTGTTATTCTGATTATTTTTTCTGAATATTTTGACTATAAGGCACATTAGAAACAAAAGCATAAGCCTGGTTCCTTTGAGAGGAATCAGCAATACTACCAGCAACAACTCCATTCCTTACTAGAGATGGTAGCATATGCACTTCTCACATTAGGTAAAACATCTCTAGACAAAATAGAACTCCTAATTTGCATATAAGAATCATCTAAGCCCATAAGAAATTGCATTAATTTCAACAACTGAGTATGTTTCTTAAAACTTTCAGAAGCATTGCCAACCAATTTAGGCAATTCAATCATAGCATCATACTGTTTTCACAAAGCATTCAACTTATGATAATAATCAGTAATAGATGAACCATTTTGCTTAAGAGTACTAATCTGATGATGTAATCCAAATATTATTGACCCATCAACCTTGTCATAAGTTTCTTTTAACTCTTCCCAAACATATTTAGCCCTTTTTGAAAAAATCTAACCCAAGAAAAGTTCCTTAGAGATTGAATTCAAGATCCAACCCAAATAATTGCAAAAAACCCTAATCGCCACAGTTTACCAAAGCACCTCCATCTGAATTAGACCTTCACAATGTTCCATGCAATAAAACCCGTCTTATTCTTCCTTCTAAATCAAAAGCACAGCACAAAGACCAGACTTAATAAAATTTTTAGTCCTTTAAAAGTTTTATTGAAACAATAGTTAAAAGCTAGTATTAACAATAAGGATCAAGTGTAATAGGGTCTACAAATATCCAAATTTACTATTAAAGTTACAAGATCAGGATCCTCAATATAATCATCACCATTCTCAGAATTATGAACAGACATGATGAAAACAAGAACAAACAATACTAAGAAACAAACAAGAGGAAATGAAGAAGAAAGTTCCTAGACTTTCACACCACTCAAGGTGGCAGATCAAGGGCTGACAGACTCAATTAACAACTAAAGAGAGAAAGATAGAGACGTGTTACAGATCTATAAATGATATGCAGCGGAAATCAATACCAAACCGACTATCCTCATTGATACATCTTAAGTCGCATGAGGAGCTAGCAGATTAATCAGCAACAACCCACACCTAGTCACCAAGATCCATAAAACCATGATTTTCTCAAATTAGAGTAAATCAAACCCAGAAACCTCCAAGATCCAACGATTAAGCACTCTTAATCACCAAAAAACTAATCTGAGAAAGTAGAATTACCAAGATCCACAAAACTCTAATTTTTCAAAATTATGGTTTTTTACAAATAACAATAGATCTGTGCAATTAAACACAGTCTTACCAAAAAAACATTTTAAAATTTGAAAACTGTGGATTAAATTTTGAAAAACCCCAAATTTTATGAAACTTTAATTTTTTTAAATGATTTTCAGAGCAACCTTGCTCTGATACCATGAAGAAATTATGAATTTTATAACAAAAAATACTCAAATCTCAATTTGAGTATTAAGAACAACTATCAAATTGATTTCAATCAGATAAACCAAGAACTATCCACCACTGCTAATCATGGATGGATCAATAATCTAACTTGATTATTGTTCTATTACAAACTGAATCAAGATCAAGATGATCTTCAAATTAGGGTTACAATAGAGAGAGAGTGATGTCGAATTCTCTAAAGAGAGAAGAGAAAGATCAGAGTTATAACTCAAAGCAGGGATTTGACCAGCTTTTAGAGGAGCTTGAGAATCCAAGAAGCACAAAAATAGCCCTTCATCTTTACTCCTTTTGACTCCTTGATCCCAAAGCTATCATTAAACAATAATCTGAAAATACAAAATGACACAATGAGTCCCTGTATTATATTATCAGGAAGAGATTACATTTTAACAAAATACAAGATGGTGACAGGGGTTTTATTTAGAAAAACATTTAAAATTTTACCGTTTGAAACACAACGGTTGATTTTTTTGTCATTTTCCAAATGTCGCGTATGCCATTTTATTGACGCCGAGGCCAATGAAGGGTTGCTCCAGTATCATTGCGGTGGAGTGGCAGCGCCACTCCGCCCTCCACGTGTATTTGGCCCCGAGTGAGCGTGATGATACCTATCTCTCTTAGTAGCACTGTTCTCATTTAAATATGTAAAGGAAGTTCTAACAACAATTGTTACTTCATTTCATTTATTATTTCAAAAGTGTGGGAACATTATTAACTTTATTAAAACCCAAAACTTGGGTCATAAATGCATTTAATGCATAACCCGCCGAAACTCAAATTGCCCCAACCCGGTTGGCCATAAAACCTGCCGGAAAACCAACCCGCCAAAACCTGTTGTGTTGTAAACACGTGTCTCAACTATTAACCTGTATCATCAACACATATTATCTCTTACCATTTCTAGATTCTTCATCCCACCCACCTCTCTCTCTCTAAAAACACATATATCTCTCTCTCTAAGCATCTCTCTCTCTCTCTCTCTAACGCCAGTACCACCGATCCAGTTTGATTGAATGTGGGTTGTTTGAATGGAGGGTTTGGTTATCACTCAATTGAGGGTTGTCAAGATTGTTATGGTTTGATCTTACTTTGGGATTTCATTGCATGAATGGTCAATTTTGTAAGTTTATCATCTCTAATTACATAAAGTTTATCATCTCTAATTACATAATATTTTTGGGGGTTTTCTTATAGGGTTTTGATTTTAGATTATGATTATTATGATTATGGGTTTCAATTTTTATAAGCTTTTGTTTTTAGATTTTGATTACATGTGAGAAGATTTGGATTTTCTGGCCAACCTTGCGTCGTCGTCTTCATTCTGGCTACCAATAGTAAGTCTCATCATATCTTTTTTAAAGTTTCTTTTATGAATTGGGGTTTCATTATTTATGATCATTAAAAATTATTTTGGGTTTATAATTAGAGCTGCCTAATGGCTGTTGTTGGTTTAAAATAATTAAGAAAAAAACAACATGCGTAGAATTCTTTGTTCAAGCTTATATTGTAACTCAAAAGTTACTCATGTGTTTAGGATTTGCTTATTGTTAATGTTTATTTCTATAAGCGTAATCAGATATGTATCTTTAAAATATGCGCTTCAATAATAGTGTTTGCATTTTATGGTATTATAGAAAAACAATGGTGTTTGGAAAAACAATGGTGTTTGGGATTTATTTGCAAGTGAAATAAGCTGTTTGGAAAAGCAAATAAGGGATAAGCTCACTTTTTTGGGTATTTGCGATTAAAATAAGCTATTTTGAATAAGAAATTTATTATTTTGAAGGTTGGCTATTGGGTCACACATGCTTACGTCAATGACTATGGCAACTGGCTATTCGGCATAAATATGATCACCCAGAAATTTCTTAGTTTTAGCTTTTTCATAAATACGCAAGTGCTCTAACATATGTTCAAGAAAATTTGTCTTATGTCATGCTCATGCCTTGACCTACTAGAATAGATTGATCAAAAATGTGTTGGGCATGCCTAACTTAGATAAAACTACATAAAAATTAGTAGGGCAAATTACGCTGAGTTACAAGATGATTCAATTTGGCAATTACACCTTTAATCACCTAATAATCTTTTTTATTACTATATAGTTATCAATTTATCTTATTTCAAAAACTTCTGCTAACTGGTTGGGATCAAATATGTTATTGTAATATAAATTTGAATTATACATTTATGTTGCGTAATGAAATTTGCTTCTGTTAATTTATTCATAATATATATTACCGAATTGTGCTGTGGTTATTGCAGAGGTTTGATGATGGGTCAATAATGGCACACGTGAGAAAGTTAACCGATTGTCCAAGTAACGTTTTTGGTGATCAAGTCCCAAACTGTGATTCGAAGACAGATGAAGTAGCGTTGGTGAGCATTTTATATCTCTACTACTGCTTATTTTTAAGTTGTAGCTGTTATACCTGATGCTAGAGATGAAAAATATGATTGGTTGTTTTTTAAAAAGACATTATCAATATGAAAAAAGTGTAGATGTGAAATACAGTTACGTCATAGGAAAAAGACTCATTGATTTTGGTTTGATCATTATGGCCTTTAATATAGGTAATTTAATTGTTCGGGTCGTGTTGCGTTTTAAAGGCCATCATGTGATATCATCATCATAGTAAAGTGTTTTGAGGTTTGTTGGTATTTAATCTTTTTGTAAGTGGGTGTTTGTTTAGGTTTATTTTCCAGTTGACCATATAACTGTACATGCTGCTATTAGCTATAGAATTGATAGATATATGTCATTATAACAGGTTCGCTCTCTAGTAGGGTCAAGTTTTGTTGGTTAACTATGTTCAACAACCATTGAAATGGTACAAGGCTTATTTTGATGCACCGGTCAAAGCATAGGAAGATATTGGACTAAGCATGCAAATGGAACATGTCGTGTTTGCATGTATCTAAAACCCTTTTCAACCCAAAAAATGTCACGCGAGTTGTGGCACACCAACCTGCATATGGTACATATTGAAATAACTCTCCCTATATACTGTTATTTTGTTTTATCTCAACGAGTCAAATAGTAATTGTTAGGATTAAAAATATGGTGTCTATATAGAAATTACATTAGTTTCTAAATAGTCTTAAACACAAGGACTAGAAGTGTAATTAGCCCAAAGATGGCTTGTGTTTAGACTATAAATACCCCCTCTAATCTTCCTTAGAGGGGTGAACCTCATAATTGTAATTTTCACTAATCATTCAATAATAACTACTTTCTCTCTCTAAAATGGCATTTATATATTTTGATCATCCCCGACCTCCCGAGATCGTGAATCGAGATTCCTAAAAAGTGGTATCAGAGCTGCAGGAGCGATTTAGTGTTGTTTAGGAGAGCTTATTCGGTCAGTTTATTCTGACAGCTTATTCTAGCAGCTTATTTGAGCTTATTTCGAGCTTATTTTGAGCTTATTTGAGCTTATTTTAAGCGTATTCGGTCCTGATTATCTGCTGTGCTTATTCTGTTCTTTAGATTATTTTCGTGAGCTTATTTCGAGTCAAAATAGCTTATTTTTTGTCAAAAAGTCAAACAATTTTATCCGGTCAAATCTGCTTATTTGAGTGATTTTTGTGCCTCTTGAGCTAATTTCGATTGCTTACGGTTTTATCGTAAGAATCGTTGCAAAATTAGTACACAAATTGCTTGTTTATGCTTATTGTTGAAATTCAGCAGTTTTAAGTCAAATTCGGAATAAGTTTATTACAAATTCATTGACTGGTCAAACTCAGTTCTTTAACTGATTTTATAGAGTTTTGATTTTATTCTGGTCAAACTCGGACAAGACTTCATTTTGATCTTAGATTTATTTTTGTGTGTATATCAACAAGATTAAAAGACCTTTAACAGATCTAAATCATACAAAAATCTTTATCAATTTTAGAAACAATATCGACAAGTCTAAAGTCGACAAGATTCATTTTCAAAAAAGGAAACTCAAACAGAATATTACATCAACAAATCTCAGCATTATCTTTGTGTATGTAACAAGATTAGTCAAAGTTCTTTTACAGTTAACATCACACACAAGACACTCATCACAGATCCAGATGTAAACTCGGACACAAACTCGGAACAACTCAATTTCGAAAAAGAAATAACAGATCGAAGATTTGTTTCATGGTTTGTGTTTGACAAAACTGTTAGCGATCAAAAAGATCTAATCACAATACGAAAAAATATCATCACAGATCCGAACCAAACTCTGAAAACCAAACTCGAAATCTAAACTCGGTAATACAATCACAAAAACCAAACTCGGAACACTCATTTTCGAAAGAAAAAAAAGAAAAAAAACAAACTTACACGAATAAATATCTCATATTTGTTCAAGAAAAGTTTAAATCTTAAAGATTTTTCATGTATGAATCAGAGTCATCATAGATTTGTTCAAGAAAAGTTTAAACCTCAACAAATCCAACACTAACCTTCATCCTCATCATACATCACAAGTTGAAACGAAAAAAAAGGGAGAAAACAATTGATCTCAGTTGGGTATTTTTTTCGTGTCTCTTAACTGTTCTAAGATCTTTTACAGATCTATTCTACACGAAAACCCCAACTTTTCATTGATTTTTTTTAAGCTTAGACTTCGTTTGTTAATTTTCAAAACCTGAAAAAGAAAAACAAGAATAACATAGTGTTCAAATCTTTCTATTGTGTTTCGATTCATAACGAAAAAAAAACACAGAAAACAAGAACCTACCTGTTCTTCAAACGAATTAAACAAATTGTATGTGTGAGTAAGAGATAACAAAATAAGGGTGATTTTCCTTATTATCACAAAAGGGTGAGGTTTATGTTTTACTCGAACAAAAAACAAAAAGAACAAAGATTGGGGTTTTTGAAGTTGTTGTTGTGTTGCGTTAAGATTATCTCAAAAGGAAAGAAAAATGTGGCTGTGATAGTAAAAGTGACATAGAGGCGCATATTTGTGTGGTGTAGGGCATCAAAGATCAGTAGTTTTATATACTACACTTTTAGGTTTTTTGTACAAGATTGTTGGGCCTCTATTTTATCCATCAAAAATTTGTGTTAAAATGGTTTTGGGCTGGGTTTAGATACGTACAAAATAAATTGTACCAGGTAGTAAGTGTGTTTTCAATATCACTAAAATATTTAGGATTTAGCTTATTCAGTCCAGATTATGCTTTCAGTAGCTTATTCGGTGGCTTATTCAGTCCAGATTCAGGCAGATTCAATTCAGAAGCTTATTAGAGCTAATTTCGGTCCAGATTATGTTCGGTGTGGTTTAGTCATCATTTTAGCAGTTTATTCATATTACAACTTATTTTAGCAGCTTATTGTACTTTTTCGTTATGTATGATTTGATCGAGTTTGGCTGCTTACGGTTTTATCGTAAGAAAAAACTCAGTCAGATTCGGTTATTAGATGTGCTAAAACTGCTGATTTCACAAATTCGGAACTGGTTAGACATCAAACTCGGAAGTAATATCAGATCTACCATTTTTGGAAGTCAAACTCGATAGTGACTTTTGTTCAACGGTCAAAGTCGGTCATATAACTGATTATTTCGAAAATGGCATCTGAAATGTTTTTGAACAAGATGGAAATGACGAAAACAAAAGTAGAGTAATGTAGTAAAGATAGTAAGTAACATGGAGATACACAAATCTCGATAGCTTCTGAATTTGAATCAAACTGACATACAATATGATGAAAACTGTCTACTGTGTTTCTAAAACCGAATCATTACAACTGCCACCTCAACAACTCGTTTACAACAAAATCCAAACTATACTCTTCCATCCTCCTCAACAACTCCACTACATCTCCATACCAAAATAAGACTCAAAACGAATCAAGATCTCAGATTACTCCTTTTTAGGTTTCCATTAGAATTTTAACCCATAAAAGATCAAGAACATGGGAGCATATTCATCATAGATCTGTGACACAGTGCATATTGTCTTTTTAATATTCAAAAATTAAAGAAAGAACTATAACAAATTCGTTATATTATTTTCTTTGTTTCGTTCAAAAACACAAAGGAACAAGCATAAAACCTACCCGAGATCATTTTATTGATCTTGAAGCCTTCACTGTTGAATATATTCGAGGGGTTTTTGTTCGTTGACTGCTCAGAAAGAGATAACAAAGGTCAAAATGGTTTTTGTTCATTGCGGGTTTAAGGTTGTCTTCTTCTAAGTAAGCATATTCCAAGTGAGATGGTAAATCTTTTAACTCTAATTCCGGAGGTTCTTCCATTAAGGATTTCGCCTTGATTATTTCTCCTAGATTTAGGTCCATCAGAGGGAGTTGAAACGGGTCATTATTCAATAATTTTTCAATTAAGCAAATATCTCCCTCTGGATCGCAATCGGCATGATCAATTTCCGGTGAAATCAAATCATCCTTGAGATAAGCTTCGATCTCTTCTAAAATGAATTCGGAAGTAAGAGGCTCAGACGTCGGGGTGGGATTGCCACCCAAAGATTTATTAGAAAATCCTAGCAATTCTGGAGCATACTCCTCACAAACCTCATCAATGATGTCAATTCGGTTTACCGACTTATCATTTGTACAGGAGTATCTCGTAGTTTGATCTAGATTAAAAGTGATGGCTTCGTTATCAACCCGAAGGGTTATTTCTTCTCCATAAACATCAATTAAGGCACGACCGGTTCTTAAGAAGGATCTCCCAAGTATGAGAGGTACTCGAGGATCGGCTTCAAAATCTACAACAACAAAGTCGGTAGGAAAGTGGAACTTTCCCACTTTGACATAAACGTCTTCGGCGAGTCCTTTAGGATGAGTTATGGATCGATCCGCTAACTCAAGAGTCATCCGAGTGGGGGTAAGTTCGGGTAAGGATAACTTTTTCCAAATGGAAAGGGGCATAAGATTTATGCTCGCGCCAAGATCGGCCAAGGCGTGACATACATCCATTCCCGGGAAATTACATGGTATAAGAAACTTGCCGGGATCTCCAAGCTTTTCGGGAAGCTTTTTGAGGAGCATCGCCGAGCAATTCTCGTTCAACGGTATCTTAGCTAATTCAAGCAACTTTTCCTTATTCATGAGCAAATTCCTAATCGTAGGAGCAAATCTTGGCATTCAAAAGTAAAGCATCCCGAAACTAATGATTAAACGCAAATCTTGAAAGATTTGGAAGATCTTCTCCATTTGATTCAAAGCTTTGTCACGGGACTTTTGATCATCACGTCGTGAAGGATATGGAATATTTGGCTTAGGTAGACTCTTTGGAATATCGGATTCTGGAATGGGAGTGGTTTTAGGCAAAGTCTTCAGAACATCGGGTTCCGGAATAGAAATAGGGATAACCGGAGATGGGATTTGAGCGGTACTTCCTTGGAAATTTGTTTGCTCTTTATCTGTTTTCTCTCTCTGATTCTCTATTCACTACCGGTCACAGTAGAGGAATTAGTAGGAATCGAGGGTCCCTCGTAAGCAACACCACTTCGAGTAGTGGATGGTTAGTGTGTGAAGTATGTGCATTCGTAAGAAGATGTTGCTGATTCCTTGCATGTTCCCCTGAACAGATATTCACCAGAATAGAAGCAGTTGAGTTTGATGTGGTTGGCTTCTTCTTCTGCATCTTCTACTTCTCTGATTCTACTTCTACTTCTACTTCTACTGCTTCGTCTATGAAGCTACATTACAGTTTCAGAATCTGCTTACAATACAGATGTTGGTTTGGGGGAAGCTGATTTAGAAATTTCGACAAAAAGAAATAGATGAAGAAAGATATGTGAAGACATGCAGTATGAACTGGGGGGAAGATAACTCAGTTTATACAAATTACATTGTATCGTCTGCAAGTAATGGAAATATTCAAGCTGAAGCATTTATATTTATACTTGTAGGATACATTATAAGTAATTCCATATGCCACCATATTGGGGGAAGATTGTTATGATTAAAAATATGGTGTCTATATGGAAATTACATTAGTTTCTAAATAGTCTTAAACACAAGGACTAGAAGTGTAATTAGCCTAAAGATGGCTTGTGTTTAGACTATAAATACCCCCTCTAATCTTCCTTAGAGGGGTGAACCTCGTAATTATAATTTTCACTAATCATTCAATAATAACTATTTTCTCTCTCTAAAATGGCTTTTACATATTTCCATCATCCCTGACCTCCCGAGATCGTGAATCGAGATTCCTCATAGTAATTTCTTTTGTCACCTAAGGAGGGAATTCAGTGAAAGGCTTAACAGCTATAAAAGTTCTCTTTTCATGCACACGGCGTCTTAAATAAGTTTTATTCTAAAGTTATGGTATTAGTTTTGATAGAAATTTGCATTAACTTAGCCAGGTTTGAACAATGCTAGATTATATAGACTCTGGTCGAATTTAAATCCATTTGACTGATTCCCTTTTAGCAACATTCTGAATCTAGAGTCTGTATAACATTTGACCGAATTTACACTCTATTTGCCCGTATTTCAGCAACATTCTGTCACTGCTTTAATCAATTATAGCTCAAAGGTTTAACATAACCTCCATGTTCAAATTCATCCTATTTAAGCATTTCCTTATATTACAAACTAAGCCGCACTTAGCCTTAAGACATCATATGCTTTTCTTCACATGTAACAATAGCTTATTAAATGAAGCATGACACTTAACCATATGTGTATCGGTTTTTGATTGATGCAGGTGCAAAAAAAGATGAATGACGAAACCGGTCTAGATTTCAATGATCTAATCATTTTGTTGGAAAAATATCAGCAAGTAAAACTACTTACTATAAGATTCAGGGGTGTTTGGTCCTAGGTTTCACAATTGGTTATTGTGACTCTTTGTTTAGATAGAAGTCATATATCTAACTATGTGATTATTTAGGGATCAAATAAGAATATGAGTTAGACATGTCCTCTTAACTAGGACGATACGAGTTGAGTATAAATATGACACCGTATTATCAATAGAACCGAGGCTTATAATAACCTTATGAGGTAGCAAACAAGATCTGTAAATGATCATCACCGATCTTGGACTCAAAACAAAAAGAAACCCTACCTGAGACCCGTGTATAAGGTCTTGAGGTCATAACATCGTCTTGGTTCTTTATTCTTGTATTTGACTTTCGTGGGTTTCTTGTCTTGAATAAAAGATATGAAAGTGAGATTATTTTTTTTGGGTAACTGATGAGTAGCTTTTGAGAAGGCAAAACAAAGTGAGATTTGGTTTGCATATGAGACAAGAAATGATAATATCCCATTTGCGAAAGTTGATGAGTCAGAAATGAAGAAAATGAAAAAGAGGCGTGTATAATGTGTGATAGGGTTTGTGTTAACCTATCTATATTATACGGTGTGCTCATGGGCCTGGTCAAGGATGACACAAACTGATCTGATTATAAGGTGTACTCATATTAGTGTTGGGCTTGAATGAAGTTTAATTCATATCATGGACTGACTAAAATTTGAGCTAACGTTGGGTTATATGAATTTGGACTGTATCTGTTTTAGTGTTATCTCAAATTTAGGCATAAAAGTTTTGTTGTTACAAAAATGACATCATGGAATAGACTACGGATTTTATTTGATAGGACGGACTGTTATGACAAAAACACAAACATCACGTTTCGCTTAAAACGATCCTTATCTAAGATTCATGAAAAATGTTAAAAAGGCTATTCTCAGGATTTAATCGCAAGAAATGACTACGAGGTTGATTCTTTATTACTTATTTGTGGATTGAAGTAATATGTCCGGGGAAGTGAACTTATCATCTCTGGCCTTTTTAAACTCTGCAAAGAAGATGACTTGTTCGAGCATATAAGGATTGTCATGAAGACTTGAATATCTAGTTACTTTTGTGATTCTTTCTCTCTTTTATCCACAAAGTAGCTATCACTTTAAGGAGTTACGTTGTAGTGCTCAGTGACTCACGTAGTTTGGATATTTCAAGAGATTTCTTCCGATATACAAAGCTTAAGTCACAACGTTAGGAATGTTACTTCCAGTATCGAGTGTTTTCATATTGAGTTTTTCTCCATCAGTGGTCATTACAGAAAGCCAACAGAATGCGAGGTTGAAATTGAATTAGTCAGAGAAGAGACAAATAGAGGTTCTTTATCGGCAGTTGATTCTCATGCTTAACCGACTTTATTCTACTTTACACATGGTTGTTTTATCGAATATTCGGGCGTACTCAGATTATGATTTTTTCGATGGTCATCGAATGCAATCAGGGGGAAGAAAAGGAAGTATTCGATAGATAGCATCAATCAGGGGGAAGAAATGTGTACTTATCTCGCCTTCATTTCTTTCTTTCTTATCTTCAAGTTCGCTTCTATCTTATGGAGATGGATTGTATGCTTTCAACCTCTGGATGGTTAGTGTGTGAATTATGTGCATAAGTGAGAAGATGTTGTTGAATCCTTGCATGTTCCCCTGAATGGATATTCATCAGAACAGAAGCAGTTCAGTTTGATGTGGTTGGCTTCTTCTTCTGCTTCTTCTACTTCTCCGATTCTACTTCTACTTTTACTTCTTCTTATCTGACGCACATCCACAGTTTTCAGAATCTGCTTTATCAATTACAATGTTGGTTTTGGGGGAATCTGATTCAGAAACTTGACAAAAAGCGTAGACGACGAAAGTTGTGTAAGACATGCATATGAACCAAGGGGAACAACTCATTTAGACAAATTAACATTGTATCGTCTACCAGTAATGGAAAGATACAAGCTCAGCATTTATATTGTATCTTGTAGGATACATTGTAAGTAATTCCATATGCCACCATATTGGGGGAAGATTGTTAGGATTAAAAATATGGTGTCTATATGGAAATTACATTAGTTTTTAAATAGTCTTAAACACAAGGACTAGAAGTGTAATTAGCCCAAAGATGATTTGTGTTTAGACTATAAATACCCCCTCTAATCTTCCTTAGAGGGGTGAACCGCACAATTGTAATTTTCACTAATCATTCAATAATAAATCACTTTCTCTCTCAATAATGTCTTATTCATATTTTGAGTTTCCCTGACCTCCCGAGATCATGAATCGAGAAACCTCACAACTTTTGTGGTAACAATTACTCGTTCAATATGGTTCTACTCATTTCCTAAAGTGTCTTATTTTTCCTTTCAACCACGCCATTTGATTGAGGGGTGCGTGGAGCCGAGAAGTTATGAGTAATACCATTGGTATTACAAAATTCTCCAAATTGTACTTCATTATCAAATTCTCTGCTTTGGTCGGTTCTTATTGACACTATTGTACGCATTCCTAATGATTTGTTTTCTTACTAATATTTCAAATTTGTCGCAAGCTTCGTTTATTCATAAGAAAATCTAGTCCAAATACCTAGAGTAGTCTCTACTATGACTAAGGTGTTAGCGATTTCCTTCCTACCGTAACCCGTACTGCAGATGGAACCAAAAATATCCATTGGAAAGTTCTAAGCATCTATCGTTGAACTGATTTTCTTAGCTGTTGACTAACGGAGCTTGTTTTCCAATTTGGCAAGCATCACAAAAATGTGATCAAACGTAAGCTTAGGTAGTTTTTAACTAATACTATAAGCTAATGATTGCAATGATACGCATATTTGCGTGACCAAATCTCTAATCTTCTATGCACAGAGGTGGAATTTACACATCAACACAAGGTGGAATTCTCATCAATCGTTGCTAGACAAATTTGATTCTTTGGCTTATTTCCTAATTTCATCACATATAAGCATTTCTTCCTAATACCTCTACCTATGACTTTACCGTTCTTAGTGATTTCACTATCGTGTTTAGACAAAGTTACTTTACACTTATTATCACATATTTGTCCTATACTTAGCAAGCTTTAAATCCTAAGTTATCAACAATGTTCAAACATTATCTATTTTGTGATAGTCATTAGAAATCGTACCTTTGCCAATGATATTACCGTGAAGATTACTACCAAAAATGACATTACCTCCATTGTATGCCTTGTAAGTGGAGAAGATTTTTCGGTTACCCGTCATATGTTTAGAGCATCCGCTATTCTTGATTCATTCGTCGGGCTCCAAGTCGACTCCAAGGCATATCTATTTAAAAAAAGACATAACTTAAACATTTGGTCCCCAATATCTCATGGGTCCAACGTTGTTAGTGCCAAAACATCCCGTGCATTTTGATTCAATTGGTTTGGGATGTGGAAGAATAAGAAAACACATATCCCATGGCATTAACCCATGGCATGTAACTTTGACGTGAAAAGTTGTTCCAACTTACATGAAAGCCATGAGGTTGGTTTTGTCGACCAACATGTCTTTTTGGATGTGGTTTTTTAGGACGAGAATAATTATTATTGACTCTTCTAGGAGGTGGAGTTTTTTTATCTAAAATTAGTTTGTAAAAATTCAACTCCGGGCTTTGTCAATGGTTTATAAAATTGTTTGACTTCATTGTCACTAGCCACAGGAATTTTGACTTTGTTTACAGTTATGTATTTTGGTCTAGGACCCAAAATGGATTTTTGAAAAGACACACTTCTCTCAGAACTAGAAGTTGTTGGTGGCGGTCTCATATTTATTTTGGGGGCCGCCTGAACATTAAGGGGGCCGCCCATAATTATGGGACCTCCATCAGAACACGTCTTTTTCTGAGCTTTTACAAATTTTATTTCCTTAGTTCCACTAGATGATGCTTCAAATGAATTAAACCCCAAACCTAATTTATCACCGGAGGGTTTTTGATTACTTAACATTTCATTCAAGCAATGTGTACTCTTTTCAAATTTGTTTAATCTAGTAGATTCTTCTTTGAGCTTTTCATTTTCAATTTTAAGTGTATGACACTTTGCACAATCGAGATCAACTCCCTTGTTTTTCTCGAGTATGGATAATTTATCTTTTAATTCTCTAAGCTCATTTTCTAGACTATTTCTAATAGCTTTTAACCTTTTGTTCTTAGTGATTATCTTTAAACTCATTTTGCATAATTTATCATATTCATTGTCTAAAGCTAAATCATCAATTGATGAGTTTTCATCACTAAAGTAAGAAGATTCGGAACATACCTCATTTGGTGCTTGAGCTACAAGACATGTCTCGTCTTGGATCTTTTCATCATTCTCTTCACCGATATCGCTCGAAGAACCTCCAACAAATGCTCTGTGGTTCTTGTCTCTTGGTGGCTTTGGACATTCTCCAGTAAGATGATTTGGATCTCCGCATCTAAAGCACTTCCTTTCACTTTTCCGTTTTGTCCGTCTCGGCTTCTTTGAAAGGTCTTTTTGTCGTTCTGAGGTTGTCTTACGAATCTACCTCTTCTCTTAAAAAACTTCTTGAAGTCTCTTACCGCCATGTCGTACTCTTCGTCTTCACTACCGGAAGTCGAACACTCTTCATCACTAGATTCTTTCTTAGCCTTTAAAGCAAGAGATTTCCTTTCAACTTTTGCTTTGACTATTTCGGAATCTTTCTTGATGATCATCTCATGGACTTTGAGGTTTCCAATGAGCTCATCAAGAGATAGTGATGTTAAGTCTTTCAACTCTTCAATCGTCGTGACCTTTGCTTTCCATTTAGGATGTAGAGCCCTAAGAAACTTCCTTACGTAGTTCTTACTAGAATAACCTTCATCAAGAGCTTTAAGACTAGTAATAATAGTATTAAATCTAGCAAATGCACTATCTATAGATTCGTCTTTAGAAATGATGAATTGTTCATATTGTTGAACCAAAAAGTCGATCTTATTATCTTTGACTTGTCTATTACCTTGATGGGTGATTAACAAAGTTTTCCAAATTTCTTTTGCCGTATTACACCTGAAAATTCTTTCATATTCTTTTCTAGGCAAAGCATTGTAAATAACCATTTTGGCTTTATTATTTTTCGCAAAATTTTTTAAATCATCGTTTTGTTTTTCGAAAAGGTAAACCCCATCTAATTGGTTTTCCTCCGATTTGTACAATAGGTTGAAAATTACCATTGGTAATAACATGCCAAAGATCTAGATCTTTTGATTTAACATATGTCTCGAATCTATTTTTCCAATAAATAAAACTATCGCTTTCAAAGAGTGGTGGTCTTTGCATAGATTGCCCTTCTAGATATTTGTCGAAATCTATAGATCGATCCAAGCTTTAAAATACAGTATATTTTAAAAATCTTGAGTGACCTTGCTCCTGATACCAATTGTGGGAAACTAGAAGGGGGGTTGAATAGTTTACCGGTTAATTGTCCGTTTTAAAACTTTGCTTAGAAAATTGTTTGATTCGAGTTGTATATCAATCAATCAACAATATGAATCACAATTAAACTATCTAATGTAATGAACTAAGTAAACAATAACAATATAGAGAGATAGAGAAAGAAACGATCAAACCAAGACACCAAGATTTATAGTGGTTCGGCTACGAAGCACCTCTTCGTTCCTACTCCACTCCCCGAGTACTCCACTCGAGATTTCACTATGTCAACAAGCTCCCTTTAGGCGGAGAAAACTGTTTACACGTCGCTTACTTTCTTTTCCGACACTAAGCTAGATGTCGAGTCCTAATCTTAGCTAGAACTAATCTAAGACTTCACTAAGTCTTTATACACTCACAAGATATATACCCTTGGATTGGCACACAATCCAAATCACACCAATACACAATTACACTATGGATCACACAGAGCGAAGAAGAACAATCCATGTTTACACAACAACAACAATGTAAATAGAATGTAGATTTGTGATCTTGAGGAGGAAAGAGGGATCACATTGATAACAATTCGTAGTAGAAAGAATAGGATTGTTTTTCTCTTGCATTTGAATAAAAGATGAAAAGAATTAATCACTTGAACAAGATCAAGGATGTTAGTATCAAGAAACTGTGTTTTAGAAAGAAAGAAAGAAGAGAGAAAAGTAGATCTGAGAAAATTTGTGGCAAGAGGTTGCGTTTTTTAGATGGGGTGGCCCAGTATTTATAGAAGACAAAAAAGAGTCGTTATGCTGGCGGCGGTCTCGGCGGTCCCTAATATATAAAGGGGCCGTCAGGCCTATAAGGGGGCGCCGTAGAGTACGCTCCTCTTTTTGTCTTTTTTTTTGGGAAGGTGTAATATGTTTTGGAACCTTCCATTTTAGGGGGGTCTGATTTCGAATTTAATGTTTTAATAAAATATTTCTTTTATGAATAAAGATTCATCAGATGTGGCTTTTGCAAAGAGACAAGTTAGACCTCCTTTAGGAACAATATTCTTTAAATCAACACTATATGTAACACCCCTATTTTTACAAATATAGCAGCGGTGTCACACCCCCAGACGGGGCCTGGACGGAATACGTGTCCGAGAGCGTGACGTCATCATAATCCGAACACAAGGCACAAGAGAACGACCACTAATAGACGTTTTGAAAATCATAACTCGTTGCATTGTTTAAAAATAAATAAGTTTTACAATATTTAAAGGAAATTAAACATTTGCAGAAGCGTAAGTAAAATGTAGCGGAAGCATAATTTGGTTTTCAAAAGACAACGAGTATGATATTTTGATAAGTCTTGAAAGAGTATCATATTGCACGTAGACTCCACATAGCACATCAAGAAGTCCAAAGCTAAGCACCTGAGAAAAACATGCTAAAACGGTCAACATAAAGTTGAGTGAATTCATAGGTTTAAGTAAAACATTTATGAGGACCAAAAACGTTTAGTGAATACAGCTTCACTCAATGTATTACGAAAAACATTTAATAATCAGAAACGTTCAACCAAAGTAGTGTGGACCACAAGTTTACAGTACGCACGTGACAGTTATAGGAGATATAACTTCACATACAAAGCACATGCGACTATTATAACGGATACAATATCGCATGAAAAGTGTATACTGTTGCGCTAAGCTCATGACACTGAAGCTAATTAATCAACAGGGCATGTTACATCCTGTCGTATAGTATTCCTGCCCTTAACCGGTGTCCCAAACCAAAGACCACCATAGTGCACAATCGACATGACATATATCCGTTTGTTCTTCGTTAAGTGGAACCAAAGCGGATAGGGATAATTAGTCCCAATAGATCTATTTATTCACTCGCGCTCCCTCAACCGGTCCTCCGGTCGAGAAATTAACAGTTCATGATAATTCGGGCAGTAGTTCGTGGTTTGTTAAGCAAACTTAGGCAACACGTAAATAGGAGATGGTAACTGAAAACACTTGTGTCCAATGAAGAAATAACCATTTTATTCATAACAACTTTAAGTACTTAATTCCTTAAGTAGAAGAGTGTGATATCAATAAGTAACCAAGTTTGTAATTAGTTTTTTTTTTTTTTTTTTTGTTTTTTTTTTATTTATTATAATGTGTAAAGTAAAACTCGCGTAAAGAACTTGTGTCCAATTTAAAAGCAAACAATGTTTCTCACCCCATAGTATAAAGCATTTGTAAATCAGTAAAAATGTGGGGCTATGAACTCACCTTGATGTTGCAGAGCAACTAGCAGAAATGCAGATAATAATCACAGCACAAACGGAGAACGGATCGGCTCGACCAAGAAGTTGCAGCTTAACTTTACGGTTATATCCCACTGGTTTAGGATGATGAATTGGGTTTACCGATGGATGAGTACATCAACGCGACACGTTGATAAGGGATTTGGATTTCAAGTTGGATGAGTTTGGTGGTTGGTTAAATAAAATAAATCGAAAAACACACGCAAAGTATGTAATATATTCCGTATATATATTACATATGAAAAATGAACAATTATATAATTCATATGGTGAATTATATAATAAAGACAAACAACCAAAAGTATAACCCACAATATATAATACTTTACAAGTATTATATAAGAAATGTTACTAAAATAATGGTAATAATATAATTCGACACTTTTTCAAAAGTCACCAATTAAATTAATAAAAAGTTCATGCGTAAAAGTAAATACACGTTTTAAAGTTACGAGTTAGATAAATGATGTTTTAAAGACTTTACAAAAGTTATAGTTGAGAATTATAAAATAATATTTTATAATTTAGTATTTCGTTACGCGTTTTAACTAAACTAGTTTTCTTGTTTATAAAAGTATAGTTTTCGTTTATTTACGGATTTATTGTATTATTACAAATAAAAAAAATCTTAAAACTATATAACTTTGTCTTTTTATCGGGTTTTTAAGATAGTAGAAATTTTAATGAAAATTTACTAAGTATAGCACTTTTTAAAAATACAAAGGTCATGCTTAAGTATGGAGTTACTCACCGTCTTTCTACCGCGTATCATCCACAAACGAGTGGACAAGTGGAGGTTTCAAATCGTGGTTTGAAACGTATCTTGGAAAGGACCATAGGCGAAAATCGTGCTTCATGGACCGATAAGTTAGACGATGCTTTATGGGCCTTCCGTATCGCTTTCAAAACACCCATCGGGTGCACTCCTTATAAGTTAGTGTACGGAAAGGCTTGTCAACTTCCGAACGAACTGAAAACAAGGCACTATTAGGCCTTGAAACATTGCAATTTTGACGTCAAGACCGCGAGTGATCACCGGAAAGTTCAAATGGAATGAATTAAATAAACTTCGGGATCTAGCCTACGAGAACTTTTTAATATACAAAGAGAAAACGAAGAAGATTCAAGACTCCAAGATTAAGAACCGCGTTTTCAACGTTGGTGATCGAGTTCTTCTCTTTAATTCTCGATTAAAGATCTTCTCAGGCAAGCTCAAAACCCGTTGGACCAGACCGTTCACCGTTGCTCAAGTTTTCCCTTATGGTACCGTCGAGTTATCTCAAACCGACGGGCCAAACTTTAAGGTGAACGGTCATAGACTCAAACATTATTTTGGAGGGGACATACCACCTATGGTTGTCCCGGATCTCCAAACCTTCCCCATGGACAACTAAATTCGGGGACGAGTCAAGCTTAGTGACTCATTAATAAACAAGCGCTTCGTGGGTGGCAACCCATGCTTATCCTAATATAATTATAGTAGTAGTAATAAATAAGTGTGACGTGAGGAGGTTCGCCTCTTCCTTTCTCGTGTTTCGTGGTTTGTGTTGTATGTCCAGGATTGCCCCGGATTATGAAGACTCTCGTGCTCGTGGTTTTGTCCTTCGTTCACTCGAGCTTTAATCCTTTGCATGATTATTGGGGATCAATATCTTAATCTTATCGATAATGTTTATCTTTTTGAGCATAACTCAAGAATAGACTTAGATTTACGTTAAGACACTTCTTTAAAACATTGAGGACAATGATTAGTTATAGTATGAGGGGGGGGGGGATTCTATCTATTTGATGTGCTGCAGGTCGTTGTTGTTTTTCACGTAATCCCGTTTTTACCACCAAAATTAATACAAAAAAAAAAAAAAAATTAAAATTTCAAAATAAAATAAGTGTTTTGTCACAATGTTTGACTTTTTTGCTGGTAGAATAAGAATAAATTTTGACTCGATCGAGCGTGTTGAGCTCTTAGCTATGTCCCTTAACCTTTATAAACTTGACTAAGCTAGTTTATTTGACTAAGCATTTACGGATCTTTTTATTAAAGATTTTAAATTTGCGAAGAACGAGAAATGATAGAGTTAATTATGAGTTAGATGCTAAACAAGGATTATTTGGAAATCTTACAAGCTCATAAGTGTAGTTTGTGGCTTTTTCTCCCATAAGCTCCTAACCTGACTAATAATAAGTGCTATTTTCGAAAATTAAACTTAAATCAACAATTTTTGAATTTGAAGCTTTATTAATGTAGTCGATAACATTAATTTATTTAGTCTTAGTTCAGCTATATACTTAAATTTTCTAAAAAGAAATTTTTTGATATACCGCGTAATAAATGTTGCAAAAAAAAAAGAAAAAATGATGATGTATATTAATAAGTAGAAACAATATCCCCGTTAGTTTACTGGATCTTGCCGGCTCACAACTGATGTTTTAGTCTTCATATAAGGCGGGGGCCTACACCGAAATAAGACCACTACCTCTTGCCGGCTCACAACCGATGTGGTAGTCGTTTAAAGGGTGGAGGTAATATATTATGATTATAGCAAAAATAAAAAAATATATATATAAATAAACAAATAAGTATATATATATATATATATATATATAATTGTTGAATAAATAAAAATCTCTTTTTCTAAAATTTAAATATATTTTTGAACTAAGACTAATTTGTTTTAGTTGTAGTTTTTCTATGTATAAACGGGAAGTCCAAGGGTTTTGAAACTGAAGGTCCGTGAGTCTCGATACTAGTCTTTGTGAGGTGTCAAAATCCTGGTCACTTAGCTGCAAGGTTGGGATGTGCCGAGACGAAAGTCGCTACATGGGATGATCTTGCCTTCAAACTCATTATTCTGGGGTGGAACGTGAAGCATAGATATGTTGCAACTTTCTTAAAAAATTGATCCATGATTGAAATTCGAAATGAGCACACTCACATAATATATAATAATTGTCGGGAGTGAAAAGTTCACAAGTTACAAGTATGAGTAGTGTTAGAATCTTAACCAGTATTTAACAGTGATTTCGTTTTTAAGCTTGGTTTGGGACAAGTGAAAAATCAAGGACGATGAATTTATCCTTTTTGGGCGTTTTAGGATTGAAGTGCTTCTTGTTCTATGACCCTAAAGGTTATAAAAATAACGGAAGTCCAAACATTATAGTTAGAAAAAGAAAAAGGGAAAATATAAAAAATGTGTGTAGTAATGAGTATAGATATACAAAAATGGTCAAAACGGGGATTTTTAAAGCTATTGAGTTCTTAATTCCGTAAGATGAACACTTAGCTACTTTTTGAGGTAATTAGTCAAGGGGAATTAAGACTCTTAGTTTTCTAAAGTGCTTTGTAAGTTAACTTTTCCATTTCATAACTTATTTACTGTTTAGCTTATTAGACTGCTTATTTTCTGCTTATTTATGTTGTCTATTGCTTATTAACTGATGATTGCTATGTTTAAATCTTCTTGTTCATGTTTCGTACCAAAACTGTCTTATTTAGCTTAAAAATGCTTATTTTTATTTGCTTATTTTTAGTGCTTATCACTATGTTCTTATTGCTTATTTATGCTTAATATACATAGTTCATCATCTGTTTTTTATTAATCAAGGTTTATTTCGGTCTGTTTTAGCTTATTATAAAATTTTGAGATTTTAAAGGGGTGTTTGAGTTAAGAAATAAAAATGGGTCAAATTAGTTTTAAAATTGTTTTTGGTATTCAAGTCAGTTTTAAAAAGCTTTAATCAAGTCTTAAGGTTAGTTTTAATAAGCTTAGAGTTGGTTTTTATAAGTTTTGAAGCTTTTATTATCAATAGTTTAAGTCTGCAGGTTCTAAGTTTGCTCATTATGCTTATTTGTCAATTTTCTTAAAATGTACTTGAGGAATGGTTTTTGTACTCAAAATGAGTTCATATGCTTCATAATTGGTTATGGTTTTGATTGCTAGTTCTGTTTCATTGCTTTTGTAAGGTTTTGCTCAAAACAGTTCTTTGCATGCAAGTGTTTAAAGCTTAAAGTCAGTTTTTGATCACAAATTTAGGTTAGTTAATAGTTGTTTTAGGGTTTGATATTGATAGCATAAGCTTATTGTAGTATAAGCTCAATCTGTTTGAGCTTATTTTTGTGTTTAGGTTTCTTTGATAGCTTAAATTTAGGGCTTGCAAGTAGCCATGTATCTTTGAAAAGCCAAACAAGTTTGTAGTTGTCAATGTCATGGTCCTTTTCTAGCTTATTTCTTTAGTGTGTTTGCTTTAATTTGTCTTATATGTGTTCTTGGAGTCTTAAACTCAATCTGTTTTCACTTTTCAGCTTATTGCAAATGCTTAATTGTCCTTTAGCTTAGCTTAAAAGTTTGGTAAAAGTCTTAAAAACTGTTTTTATGTCAAACTGTCTTAGTGGTTTTTAGGGCTTTTCATCTTAATTTGTTGGCTTATTTTTAATCTTTTATGCTTATTAGGGTTAGGTAATAATCTGTTTGTAGCTCATTTGCTTTTCCATTTGCTTATTATTTTATTTTAATATGTTGTTTGTTTGTCCCCACCCCACCCCCCCTCCCCGCTCCGTTCTCCCCGTGCGTCACGTGCCATGCGCAGTTTGAGATTAATTTAGTAGGAGTTTAGCTTATAAAAAAACCAAATATTGTCCACTTTTAAGTAGCTTATTTCCCGCTTATTAGTGGTTTTTAGAAAAAGTTTCTTTTTTAAAGTTGCCTATTTTGGTCTTATATTTAGCTGTTTTAAAAAGAAATTAAAAAAATGTTTGCAAAAAGGTAAGGTCCAAGACTTGAACCTGCGACCTTTCCTTCACACACACCAACACCTTAAGACACCACACCTCTACCATCTGCACCCTTGGGTCTTTTCTGTTAGACCCTTGGGGCATTTGGTATTCAAAGGTGTTTTTCAGTTTAAAGCTATCAGCCCTTTGGGCTTATTTCTTGCTTATTCAAATAAGCTGGTGAACCCATTTTATTTTTCCTAAGTTTTAAATTGTTCAAAGTACTTTTGGTGATTTTTTTAGATTTTTATAAATTAGTTTAGTATTTTTTATAATATTTTTAGATTATATCTGTTTTTAATTCATAATAAATAAAATAAAAGTAAAAAAATATAATTCTATTTTCTAAAATTATTTTTAATCATTTAGGACATTTATAAATTAAATTTGCATTTTTAGGGTTAAAATTTGATAATTTAAGTTTTTAAGTCGCGTTTTTCGATTTCCGTTAATGTTTTTGTGCTTTAATCTTCAATTGCTTTAATTGTTGCTTGCCTTTATTTGGTTTTTTTTAGAAATATAATCAAAACCAAATCTTTGATCATTCAATTACGCGATCACGAACTTAACCACAATTCTCCATTCACACTTCGTTGGGACTACGACCCGGGAGGTTTTGAATTTTACTTTGGTTAAAAGTAATTTTCCTAAAAACCTTACGGAATACTTACTCTTACTATTATTTGATATTTTAGTTATTAGTTATATATATATATATATATATATATATATATATATATATATATATATATATATATATATATATATATATATATATATAGGCTATAAGCTAAGTATCAGGTTTCAATCACTCAATTAATCGATTTATTTCTATCAGTACTCTCTATCATAGACCTTAACTCAGTTTTCATCATTCATCATCAAAGTCCTAACACAATGAGAACTACAGTTGCTGAAACTTACAGTTTGTTGTGTTTTTGTCCTAAACCACTGAAAGTGAAAGGTTTGAGCAGCAGAGGGATTTCTGAATGCAATCCTATAAGATAAGATATGCACTATCGATCAATTCCTACAATCTATACTTCGTGCTATTGAACAGTTTTGGCTATTGTCAAGCCGAAAACTGTCATTTGGGGAACGTACAATTACAAGCCCTAGTGTGGAAAGAAGATCATCAATTACTGAGTCGATTGTGAGATGAGATCTTCATACTAGAAGATGTAAAAGGTATTGATTGTCTACCAATGCTACTATCTATTGAACAGCTTACACGCATGGGGTATGGTGAACATGTTTCACAAAAATCTTACTCTTTCTATAAGGCATTCTTTTCACCTCAATGGAAATTCCTTATTCATACTGTTTTACAATCTCTAAGTTCTAAGACTACTGCATGGAATGAGTTTAGTAGCACTATTTGAAAGTATGGTGAAGAACTTAGAGAATATGTCTGGTAAATTCTTGATGTATCTAATATTTGTATAATTTTTTTTAGAGAAACAACTGGAAGGAATGTCAAATCATAAAAGGATTTATGTTACACCCTCTCACACTAAGAAGATTTTTGGAAACATGAGAAGGGTAGGAAAAGGATTTTCTGGAAGAGAAACACCCTTATTTTAAACAATGGTGGTACAACATCAAGAAGAAATGGGTGAAGCTTTAGCAAAATCCCTTGATCCCCGATCACACACCTCTAATATTCACTCAACCTTCAACACACAAAAGAAACAAAAACCTAAGAGGCCTAAGAGAAATGACACTAAGATACCTTAGTCTAGTGGTCCTACAGATAATGTAGCAGATGAGGTTGTCAATGAGGAGATGGATGACAGTTTCGAAAGGGCTGCCACTACTGCTACTAGTGTTTGGGATTCAAAGATAATATTGCTAGCTTTCTTTGATGACATACACGTGGTTTGGATCTCGAATTCAACAGGATGCTTCGTTTAAGGGGAAGCTAACATATTGATTTTGTTATAAATGTTCTTAAATATTTAAAAGGCTCGTATTCATTGATTTAATTGGTTACGAAGAAGACTATTTATTACTTATTTGAAGTTGAAGTGGAGTTTTTCGGATGTGTGTTCTTATCATATCTTAAAGTGGGTGTTACACTTTGAAGATAACTTGTTCGTGCGTAGAAACGATGTGGCAAATACTTGACAAATCTAGCAAAGGTGTGTGATTTCTCTTATGGTGCTCAATGCTCACATTTGATATCACTTGGTTATGTGTCTCATAGAAGATGAGGATTTTCGTCAAGAGATTTCGGTCTACTTATATTTCATAGATTTATTTATGAGTTTGACGTCACGTGGATAGTACAAGATATAAGACACCAAGTTTGGGTTAATCTACTTCTAAATCACGTTCATTTTACGTTGTTTTCTTCAGCAGTAATTCATTACATAGAGCCTACCATAATTGAAGATCAAAGATGGTTATACATATGGTTTCAGGGGAGTTATTGTTTAAAATGCTTTAATCATTTACATGTGGCATTGAAGGGAAGGTTTTTACTACTGCTAGTCATTATTCTATGCTAGTTGTGAGTTTTATTTCTCATGGTTATTTTTCTTATTGTGCTATCGGTGGTATGTTTGGTAATATTTAAGGAGTTGAAAGGCTTGGATTAGAAGAGTGATTTTTATTGGTTTGTAGTGGTCAAGATCAAAGTTGCTTATATTCATATATCCCCTATTGGATTATGACAAAAAGGGGAAGAATCATTAACAGGTTACAACTTATAGATCCTTGGTGTGGCATGGTACAAAGGGAAATCTACTTAAGGGGAAGTTTTGTTTCATTCGGGGAGATGATTACATCTCAACTTCAGGGGAATCTTTGGCTTTATGATGAAGTTCGTATATGACTTTGTTTGTTTTGTTATCACAAAGAGTGGGAAGATTGTTAGGATTCTAGATTTTAATGAGACAAAATTAATAAAAGAATGAAACATAAGGTCTAAATTATGCTATATTGGAATTCTACTAGCTGATGAGTGAATTATGAAGTTTTGGTCAATGATATCAAATGGATGAATGTTCTCCTTAAGAGATAAAGATTCATAAGATTATTTCTTAAATGGTTAAAAGGATTTACTTGTTTATATCTTTATGTTAACTTCCTTTGTAAGTCATGATCTCTCTATATAAAGAGATCATAAACATATAGTTTTAGTACACAGAAAAGAAAAACATGTGTGTGTATCTCAAGAGATATAGACGTCTAGTTAGTTGGTGTAGCCTCAAGGTCAAGGTGTTCTTGATCCTTTTATAGTTAGGTAAACGTATTATTCTGATCAAATAATATTGGGGCTTGAGGTTTGTTAATGAAGATTCCTTGTTACATATCATTTTGTTTTATGTTAATTCTGCTATACATATGTTATGTTCAATGTTATTGTTTGTAGGTCCTTGGTTTAGGATCTGACTAGCCTTTGTAGGACTATAGATAACTTGGATAAATCCAAATCAACTATATGAGAGACACTGACTATGAATTCTCAAATGTTAATGCGGAATCTTAACACAAGAGTAAAGAAGAAACGATAATACTAAAATACTATTAAGCTCTATGCTTCTATTGATATTTCTCAAAACGTACATAACATTGTGGCCTTAGAGGTTCCTCTTACTACACCAAGGAAAAACCCTAATTGCTATACAAAGTGGTTATAAGGATTAATACTCATCCTTTTCTAAGATATCTCCTAAGATAGCTCTAAGATAACTATTATTATTCTGTTTGAGAAACAAAACGTAACTAATAAACAGGACTATACTTTGGCCAGTAACTAACTTGGTACTGCTATACCTCTACCAGTACTTAACTTTAGTACTGCCAGACTTATCTAAGTATGCCAGTATTAACTCATATAACTAGAACTAAAACATATAACTACCAGACTTAATGATATACTACCAGTATTAAGTCTGTTACAATATATTTTCCCAACAATCCTCCCCTAACTTGATCTTCACTTGTGAACTTCAAGTTCCTTCAAAACATTCTTGATCTTTACTTCAACACTTTAAGAGTCTGTGGATGTTGTAAATTGAATTCGTCTGTTGTTCTTGATCTGCAACACTTCAAGTCTTCTCTTTGTATCTTTGTAGCAACAAGCTCTTCAGCAATCCTGTGTATAGCACCATTGACAATTTTTGTACATCAATTCATACTAGTTTCATTCTAGTCTCATCACCTCAGGTTTCTGTGTTAACTCCTGTGAGAGGTGAATCATTGAAAATTTTTAAATGGATTTGATGTCTCTTTACCAGTTAGCCATTAACTCTGGAGTAGTCAGTCCTTTGGCCACCAGAAAGGTGTATGTCCATGGTTAACTGAAAACCATTTCAACTCTTAGTACTTGAAACATTGGTGAGTCGAATACCATATGGTTTTTGGCAAGCCATTACAGCCATCATACGGATTTGATATGATTTACCCAGTAAGCCGGTTTGCTCAGGGCTAGTCAATCCTTTGGCACCTAGAAAAGGTAAATTCCATGGTGGATTGATTACCATGTCAACTCTTTGTACAGAAACTTGGTGAGTTGAATTCATCACTTTTTGGTAAAGTTGTCAACCATATAATATGGTGATTTGCAATTTGTCTATTTTACCATAGAAGCATAATCTTATGGACTAGTTATGGTTTTTCCACAGCCTTTACCACAAGCCATAAACTTGTGGGCTAGCCAACTCTTCACTTAAACAGATATGGTGAGTTGAAAACCATACAACCTATTTGCAAGTTGTCAACCATAGAACGGATTTTATTACTTAACAAGACTAATTACGACTAATAAGACCGATAACATTCTTGTTCGACTTATATAAAATTAAGGCTAACACATTTGTTGTGTTAGTGCATAGCACCTCCACCAAGTGTTATCCTTCTCATTTCTATCCTAGACTTCTAACTTTTCAGACTTCACTACTTCCTAATACCAGCTTGCTTTTCCATCATTTTTAACATTTTTAGCAATTTTCATCTGGCTTTCCTCCTTGTAGTTTCTTATCTAACATGGCTTTGCACATCTCAGCAGATAATGTACTCTACAGGACTCATAATATCTCCAACTTATGATCATTTGCTGTCATAACTCACTCCATATAGGATCTGTACTAAGAGGTTCTTCAAACATATTCTTTAAATACTTCCAAAATACCTTCTCTAGCTCATCCTCTGGTCCATCCATCCCATATCTATTCATCACAATCCTATATAACTCAGTAAGATCATCTCTAGATATAACCTTCAACATGGCACCAAAATTAATGTATACTACATCAGTTCCATCTTCCCTAACTATTTGGTACGCTCCCTTTTCTCCTTGCTTGAAGATCTTATAGGTGGCTATACTAGGTGTTTTCATAGCTATAGGAACAGGATTAATTAGAGTTTTAGTACCTGATAAGTGCTTAATTACACATATCTTTTACCTCTAAAAACGAGCTTAAATGACCAAAAACAGACAAAAACT